>JXCR01059889.1:0-15738 GCA_002079205.1 Phalaenopsis hybrid cultivar
ACAATCTCTCGAAGAATTCCTCACAATACCTAACCGTAAATTACACTTCTCTAGACTCCCTGGACTCTCTGGACTCCCTCTTTTTCGACCTCCAAAAAGTTTCTCTTAAAGTTGTAGAAGAGTTTTCAAGAGTTGGCTATGTGTCCCTTTAAAAATCATCCACATTCAATGCATCTATTGAGAGAAATGGCATTCTCTCTGTCGGCAGACTCGATGGCACTGTCAGCGGCCTTCTAGAACTCTCAGGAAAAACCTGTCGTCGGCGGCATCGATGGCGTCGTCGGCGCCCAAGATCAAATTTTCATATTTTGGTCCTTTTTTTCTCTAAATTCGCCCCTTTTTGCATCTTTTTGCTCCAATGACCATAATTCAACATACCTGCAATAAAACATCAAAAATACCTTTCTTTAAAGTGCAATAGCATCACAATCAGTGTAAAATATGTATGAAAATCTCAACATTTTTTTCTTTGGTCAAAATCCCCCAAAATTAACTATTAGTTGTCCTCAAGTAATTTTAGTACTACATAAAAGTTATGATCTACTGTGGTAAAGTTTTAATTCAGAAATATTATAGGTTTGATTTAAGTAAATACCATAGTAAGATTTTAAAAAAAATTTCAAGTAATTAAATTAACTATGTAGCTACAAGACTATCTAGTCATCAAGTTTAAGAATTCTAGTTTTCTCTTCATTTCAAGAATGATTATATGTTGTAATATCAAGTCACTTAGAATATTCAAATGTTAGGAACTTCATGAGAACACTAAGAGTAAAGATATTATTCCATAAATACAAATTCAGGAATGTATTTAGGTTTTCCCTTTAGGTAAGTCCAAGTGAAGCCAATTTTTTATTAGGCATCTCCTCAAGCTTCACCTCACTTATATTTTTTTGTCCTTTTTCATTTGGATTGATTTCAATCCTATATATTTTTCTTTTCTATTTAGGGATTGTTGTCAATCCCTTATTTTTCTTTTTCAAGTGAATATTACTATATCTGGATAGCCTTTAATAATTTTGAACTTCACTTTTCTTTCCCTAAATTTGAAAATATATCTGGATAGCCTTAATAATTTTGAACTTCACTTTTCTTTCCCTAAATTTGAAACTCAACACTCCTTTACCTTATAGATATTTCATAGTTTTTACATCATTGAGCCCCAATCTTTTCTTCTAATTGCTTACCTCATAAATATTTCATAATTTTCACATCATTGAATCCCAATCTTTTCTTCTCAAATGTTTTGCCTTATAATTATTTCATAGCTTTTACATCATTGAGCCCTAATCTTTTCTTCTCAAATGAATTTCTAAGATTCTTAATATTTCAAAATATAGTTTTCTTTACTTTAAATACTTAACTATAATCTTATTCTCTTATACTAAATATCTTAAGTTACAAAATTAATTTTCATAAATAGTTAACTCTAGTCTTATTCTTTTATACCAAATATCTTAATCTACAAAATTAATTTTCCTTACAAAAATATTCCTTTAAATCTACCATGATATTTAAATATTTATTAAATATAGTTATCTTAATTAAATTCACTACAAAAAATCATATTAATAATTTTTGAAAATATTTAAATTGAGAACATATAATCTTTTTCTTCCCTCTCCCAAACTTAAATTTTTTAAATATGAAATAATACATGTGGAAAGAAAAACTATAAATATAAATCATACCTCAATTAAATTTACTACATGAAATCATATAAATAATTTTTGAAAATATTGAAATAGAGGACATCTAATAGTTAATATTTTCTTCTCTCCCCCAAACTTAAATTTTTTCAATATGGAATGATATAGGGGAAAGAAAGATTCTAAATATAAATCATACCTCTGTACTTTAGGCATTTTCATCATTCTGGAATTTTTGGAGTTCCTTCTCAAAATTTTACTTCAACTGGTCTGTAATATTACGAGCTTTCTATACATATAAATCATTAGAAAAGTTGTTGGGTAATAAGATTTTAAAATAAGTATAAAAATAAACATTATATAAACACAATATTTCACTAACACATCACAATACAAATTTATAAAGTACTAATCAAAGTCTATTATAACTACACATGCACATTTCAAACTACAACACTAAACATTTATGCAAACATAAAATAAAATAGTTAATAAAATGAAAGTACATACAGACAAACATCTATCCTTATTACAAAAGTACAAAACAAAAGTATATTAATCACTATCATATATCAAAATTCCATGCTATATCCTCGTCTCCTTGGTCAGCAGGTGAATTGGGCTAATACTGAGTATAACGGGGGCGTTCAGGAAAAGTAACATCAGGCTCACCTTTGTAGTGTCGGGCCTGAGCTTTGTATTAAGCTATCTCAAAGTCAGAATGGCTCTGTAGGTACTCACTATCATAATCATGTCTATGTTCTAATCCCCAAATTCTTTCATTTATTTTCTCTATAGTTTTCCGCTGTAAGGTTAACTCATTCATTAAATTTTGAAGGATAGGGGAACTAGAGGAAGGAAGGTCATAACTATTAGAGGGGATATCTCTACTAGTAGAAGGTTCTTTACTCCTACTCTCAGATATCCATGCTTCATGGGATTCATGCGTCTTTAAATTAGCTTTACTAATGGGTTTCATAGGGTAAACACATTCTTCATCATCTCTAGCTTCAACTCTAGAAAGTTGGTAAAGTGCATAAATGATGCCAAAATGTCCCAAACCTCCACTTGATTCACTCCTTATCGTGGTCAAAAAATTCTTATAAATCATTCTCCCCACATTTATAGTCTGATTATTCTAAATACAGAAATTTAGAATAACTCTATCTCTTTTCACCTCACTATGGTGATAGGTTGGTAACAAAGTAGAGGAAATAAAATAGTGTCACACTTTAGATGTGGCATTTAACATGGAAGCAGAAAAATTTACCTGTTCTCACTGCTTTATCTTTTATGGCCCTTTCATATCAGTGAGAAATTTAATGACATCGTTCAATGGGCCTTCCATTGTACTGAAGGTTTCATAATTGTCGATATAGGAGTCTGGGACTTCATAAAATAAGTTAATGCGAGTGGCACTAAACTTAACAGAAAACTCTCTCACTCGAACGACTCCGACCTCAGAATAGAACACATTGGCATAAAATTCTTTCGCAATATTCACAACAGCCTTTTTGGTGGTATAACATAAATTTTCCCGCCTCCGTTTGGTAATGACTCGTTCAACTTCTCCTCTTGGAATCTCAAAAATACGATCTTGAATACATTTCTTCCCTTGAAATACTGAAGTAAATCTAGACTGAGCCTTTTCATTGATGAGGTGAGACTCATCAAACCCAAGTCACCTCTTTTATCGTGGAGTCATTTCAATCTAATCAAAAGTATAGAAAAATTTCAAAATGTACTTCAAATATGCAAAAAATGGCTTCTAAGAGTGACTCTAAGACTTCAAAACTTAGTTCCATGAATTTCTACCAAATATTTTCTCCACATTCTCAATTTTTGTAGCTTTCCTCAATGTAAAAGAAATTTAAGGTGAAAATCAAATATTTTTAGGTTAGAGTGAAGCTCTTACTGAGAGATGATGAAATCCAGTGTCTAAAAGCCTTGAAATCACCCCAAATCCAAGATTTTCAAGCTCTAGATCAAAATTTTCATTTTTTTAGGAGGAAGGGGATGATGAATAGTGGTGGTTGACTGGTCAAAATTGTGGTTAAAAGTGTTTTTAAGGTATCTCACCGTCGGTGGGGTCTTCAGAGCCGTCAGCGAGCTCCATTGAATTAAATAGCATAAGTCTCGAGAAAAATCCACCGTCGGTGGCGTCAATGACACCGTCGGCGAGATTTTTAAAATTAGTTTAATTTCTCGATTTTTGTGATTTCGATCAATTTCAAGCCTCGTTGGCATTCGTTCAATCATTCTAGACATAAGTTTAAAGTGATTAAATGATGTACTAACAAAAATAAACATTCACAACATAAAACATTACAATCATATATAAAATTTAAGGGTTACAATACATTTTACACGACACACATAAGTTTGGTATTTTCTCAACCTTAAAACATCAATTCAGCATCGCAATTCAAACCACAACACTCTAAACGCTGAAAACAAACATTTTATGCTCAATCTCAATTATACTGAGATCTAAAAGCAAAATTCAAAAGTAAAGCAAACACATTAGTTCAAATCAAATCACACACATATATAGGTAGTTAAGTAAATCTACTACAAACTAACGATAATTTAAACAAAAACACTATAATTACAATATAATAAAAACAAAGATAATTATGGGTTGCCTCTCATAAAATGTTTGGTTTAACATCGTCAGCCCGACCTATTCAAATATTATTCGGGTGGACTGACCATTAAAAACTCTTTAAGATTTGGTTTTTTACCCTCAAAATATGGCTTTAATCTGTGTCCATTTACTTTAAATCTATTCTCAGTCTTTTGATCTTCAATTTTAATAGCTCCGTAAGTATAAACTCGAGTTACAGTAAAGGGTCATAACCAACGAGACTTCGATTTCCCAGGGAATAACTTCAGCCTTGTATTGTAAAGCAAAACTTCTTGTCCTGGTTCAAAGTTATTTCCTAGGGAATAACTTCAGCCTAGTATTGTAAAGCAAAACTTCTTGTCCTGGTTCAAAGTTCTTCTAGTTAATCATCCGATCATGCCATAACTTCAGTTTCTCTTTATAAATTCTTTTGTTATCATAAGATTCATTTCTTAATTCTTCCAATTCATTCATTTGTAACAATCTCTTCTCACAGCATCTTTCAAATTATAATTGAATTCTTTAATCGCCCAATATGCTTTATGCTCCAATTCTTACAAGCATCTTTCAAATTATAATTGAATTCTTTAATCGCCCAATCTGTCATTATCATAAGACTCATTTCTTAATTCTTCCAATTCATTTAATTATAACAATCTCTTCCTTATAAATTCTATCGTTATCATAAGACTCATTTCTTAATTCTTCCAATTCATTTAATTGTAACAATCTCTTCTTACAGCATCTTTCAAATTATAATTGAATTCTTTAATCGCCCAATATGCTTTATGCTCCAATTCTTACAAGCATCTTTCAAATTATAATTGAATTCTTTAATCGCCCAATCTGTCATTATCATAAGACTCATTTCTTAATTCTTCCAATTCATTTAATTATAACAATCTCTTCTTACCAATATCTTTCAAATTATAATTGAATTCTTTAATCGCCTAATATGCTTTATGCTCCAATTCTACTATTTCAAATTATAATTGAATTCTTTAATTGCCTAATATGCTTTATGCTCCAATTCTACTGGTAAGGATTTCTTAATTCTTCCAATTCATTTAATTGTAACAATCTCTTCTTACCAGCATCTTTCAAATGTTCTTTCAATTCATTTAATTGTAACAATCTCTTCTTACCAGCATCTTTCAAATTATAATATCTTTAATCGCCCAATATGCTTTATGCTCCAATTCTACTGGTAAGTGACAAGTCTTTCAAAAAATCAGTCTTAATTCATTCAATTGTAACAATCTCTTCTCACCAGCATCTTTCAAATTATAATTGAATTCTTTAATCACCCAATTGTTATGCTCCAATTCTACTGGTAAGTGACAAGCCTTTGCAAAAATCAGTCTATAAGGAGTCATATTTTACTGGTAAGTGACAAGTCTTTCTAAAAATCAGTCTGTAAGGAGTCATTCCAATCGGAGTTTTTTCTCACCAGCATCTTTCAAATTATAATTAAATTCTTTAATCACCCAATATGCTTTATGCTCCAACTCTCACCAGCATCTTTCAAATTATAATTGAATTCTTTAATCACCCAATATGCTTTATGCTCCAATTTTATTGGTAACTGACCAGTCTTTCCAAAAATCAACTTGTAAGGAGTCATTCCAATAGTAGTTTTATAAGCAGCCCTGTAAGCCCATAATGCAGCATCCAATTTAGAAGAAAAATCTACTCTACTAGGGTTTACTGTCTTTTATAGTATTTTTTTAATCTCTCTATTAGAAACTTCAGCTAACCCACTGGTCTGAAGGTGATAGGATGTAGAGATTCTATGAATAACTGTAAAATTTTCTGTCGATCTTTGAATGTATTTATTCCTGAAATGGGATCCTTCGTTAGTGATAATCACTCTCGGCATTTCGTATCTAGTGAAAATATTTTTCATTAAAAATCTTGAAACACTTTTAGTGTCAAAACGAGGTAAAGCTTGTGCTTCAATCCACTTTAAAACGTAGTCTACTGCAACTAATATGTATAAGTTCCCAGATGAAGGAATAAATGGTCCCATGAAATCTAATCCTCAAACATCAAAGATCTCAACTTCTAACATGAAATTCAGAGGCTTTTCTTTTCTTCTAGATATATTGCCTACTCGTTGGCATCGATCACAAGTTTTTATGTATCTATAAACATCTCTAAAGAGAGTAAGCCAATAGAATCCATCTTATAAAATTTTATAAGCAGTTTTATTAGTTCCAAAATGTCCTCTTAAGTCAGATTCACGACATTTCTGAATAATTAATTCAGTTTCTTCATAAGGTACATATCTTCTCAAAATAAGACCCTTACATTGTTTATATAAATAAGACTCATCCCAAAAATATGTTTTCGCATCATGAATGAATTTTCTTTGTTGTTGTAGTGTCTGCATCTCAAAAATATGCTTTCGCATCATGAATGAATTTTCTTTGTTGTTGCAATGTCAGCATAGGTGGACATCATGAATGAATTTTCTTTGTTGTTGCAGTGTCAGCATAGGTGGCAAAATATCACTTACAGTATCAACATACCATGATATTTTCCACTCATTAATATTATAGAGTTGTTCATCAGAGAAACTGTCTGAAATTTCATTGTCGATGTCAAATAATTCATGATATTTTAATCTCGATAAATGATTAGTAATTTGATTATCAGTTCCCTTTCTTTCAATAACCACAAAATCAAACTCTTGCATCAAAAGTATCCATCTAATTAACCTTGGTTTGGCATCCTTCTTTTGCATCATACATTTAATAGCAGAGTGATCAGTGTGCGCAACACATTTAGTCCCAATTAAATAAGATCTAAATTTGTCATACACTATAGATAGTAACTCTTTTTTAGTAACAGTGTAGTTATTTTGAGCATCGTTAAGAGTTTTACTAGCATAATATATAACTTTAAAAATCTTATCATACCTTTGTCCAAGAACATCTCCAATAGCATAATCACTAGTATTGCACATCAGTTCGAATGATTTCTCCCAATTAGGTGAAACTGTTATAGGGGTTGTGATTAGCTTTTCTTTTAATAACTCAAATGTTTTTAAATAGTCTTCAGTAAACTCAAATTTCTTATCCTTTTCTAATAGTTGACATAGTGGTTTGGTAATTTTTGAAAAATCTTTAATAAAACGCTTGTAAAAGCTAACATGTCCAAGAAAACTTCTAAAACCTCTTTCATCAGTAGGAGGTGTTAATTTAGATATAACTTGAATTTTTGCAGGGTCTACTTTCATATCATTTACTGAAATTTTATGCCCTAACATTATTCCGCGTGCAATCCTAAATTTACATTTCTCCCAATTTAGAACTAAATTAGTTCTTTTGCATAACTTCAAAACTTTTTCAAAATAATTTAAGCATGCATTGAATGATGTTCCAAATACAGAGAAATTATCTATAAACACTTCTATTCCATCATCAATTAACTTACTAAATATAGATGTCTTACATCTCTGGAATGTTGTGGTGCATTACATAATCTGAAAGGCATTCTTCGAAAAGCAAAAGCTTCAAAAGGACTAGTAAATGTTGTCTTTTCTTGATCCTCAAGAGCAATAAGAATTTGATGGTAGACGGTATATCCATCTAAAAAATAAAAATATTTGTGCCCAACAAGTCTATCCAATATTTGGTCTAAGAATGATAAAGAGAAGTGATCTTTCATAGTGGCAGTGTTTAATTTTCTATAATCAATGCAAATACGCCATCCAATAACTTGTCCGATAGGTATTAGTTCATTATTCTCTTGTGCTTTAGCAGTTACCTCTCCTTTCTTAGGAACACAATGAATTCGACTTACCCAAGCACTGCCTGAAATAGGATATAAAATTTCGGCTTCCAACCATTTCAAAATTTCTTTTTCGACTACTTGTTTCATCATTGGGTTCAATCTTCTTTGTGGATCAACTCTTAGTTTATATTGTTCATCCAGTATAATTCTATGCATACATATCGAAGGACTGATTCCTTTAATATCAGCTAAGTTCCAACCAAAAGCTTTCGTATATCTTTTTAATGTATCCAAAAGTCTTTGCTTTTACAAATCATTTAACTTTGAAGATATAATAACAGGTAATGTTGATGAGTTTCCTAGAAACACATACTTTAAGTGGTTAGACAATGTTTTCAACTCAAGTTCAGGTGGTTTTATAATTGACGAAACTAGATTTTTATCTGCATTTCCTGTAACATCCAACATCTTAAATCATTCCTGAACATAATATAATTCTTCTTCTATTTCATCCAAAATAACTTCATCTTTGTCTTCAATTTTTTTTCTTCAAAATATTTTTTAAAATGCTCGTTCAATAGATGTTCACTAATTTCCATGAGAAAACATTCATTGTCTCTTTCAACAGCAAGGTATTTCATAGATTTTGTAATGTTAAAAGTCACTTCTTGATCGTTAACTCTCATAGTTTATTCTCCCTTTTGAACATCTATCATAGCTCTTCCAATAGCTTAAAAAAGCTCTCCCTAAAATTATAGGTATTTCTTTATCTTCCTCCATATCTAAAATAATAAAATCCACAGAAAAGATAAATTTATGAACTCTTACTAACACATTTTCTATAACTCCCTTAGGATAAGTAACTGAACGATCCGCCAACTGAAGAGTTACAGAATTAGGTGAGACTTCTAATCCTAATCTTTTGAAAATTGATAGAGGCATAAGATTAATGTTGGCTCCGAAATCACATAATGCTCTTTCATAGAGTCTTTCACCGATAGCACACAGTACAGTGAAACTACCTGGATCTTTCAATTTTTCAAGAAATTTTTTCTGAATAATTGCACTACAATCTTCGCTAAGTGCAACAGTCTCATTATCAGTGAACTTCCTTTCTTGTTCAAAATATCTTTCATAAACTTCACATAATTAAGCATTTGCTCTAAAGCTTCTACAAAAGGAATATTTACCCTTAATTTCTTAAGAATTTCTATAAACTTGAAAAATTGTTTATCCTTTTTGTGTTGTTTCAATCTTTGAGGAAACAGTGGTGGAGGTTTTTACATAGTAATTTTCATTGGTGTAAGTGGATATTCTAAATCTGGGTATTCATGATCCTTTTCTTTTTATGAATCCACTTTCTTTTTTTTCAGTTTTTGTTTCTTTCTGCACTCTTGTTTCCAATTCTTTTCCACTTTGTAATTGTATCACTTTTATCTATTCTTTTCCTTGATCTTTAGGATTTAATTCCACAATACTAAGAAAATTTCCCAATGCTCGGTTACTAAGAGCAGTAGCGATATGCCCCAATTGGTCTTCAATATTCTTGATAGCAGTTCCTTGATTTTGTAGCTGGTTTCCTTGAATTTGTAATTAATTTCCTTGATTTTGCAATTGTTGACCGATGTTCAGTATTAGCTCTTCCATAGACAACTTCTTTTCCTTAAATTGAGTGTTACTGTTAAATCCTAGAAGATAAGAAGGTCTATAATTTAGATTTCTTTGATTGGACGAATTTCCCAATGGGTTTACTGGGTTGTTTGCCCATTGTTGATTTGTAGAAGAATTGTTATTCCAATTAAAGTTAGGATGACTCTTCCAACCTAGGTTATAATAGTTCGAATAAGGATTATTGGGTCTATTGTTAATAGCATTTAAAGTCTTATAAGAATATTGAACATCCACAAATTGCCCAGATGAATTCTCTTCCATCATAGTAGGTGTTTGAGAATAATTCATTCCATAATGATCTAATTTCTTTGATATTGCAGCAATCTGCAAAGCTAACTGCATCCACAATGATCTAATTTCTTTGATATTGCAGCAATCTGCGAAGCTAACATAGATATTGCATCAGAATGACACTAGCTACTCTTTTAGGATTTATCTTTTCAGAGGACCATTGAAAATTGTTGGTAGCCATCTCTTCTATTAACGAATAAGCCTCATCAAAAGGTTTTGACATTAAAGAACTACCAGCCGCAACATCTATAATCAATCCAAGAGATCCCACTAATCCATTGTAAAAAAGTTTGAATTATCAACCAATCTGGGAACGAATAATGTGGGCACTTCCTAAAAAGATCTTTAAATCTCTCCCAAGCTTCATATATTGGCTCTCCATTAATTTGACAAAATGATGTTATGTCATTTCTAAGTTTAGCAGTTTTGGATAGAGGGAAATATTTGGACTGACAGAACGATGTTATGTCATTTCTAAGTTTAGCAGTTTTGGATGAAGGGAAATATTTGGATAGAAATTTGTTCTCCCCAAATTCTAATAGATCCAGCTGCTAACGAATTTAACCACATCTTAGCCTTATCCCTAAGTGAAAAAATGAAAGTTCTCCCGAAGTTCTAATAGATCCTGGTGCTAACAAATTTAACCACATCTTAGCCTTTGATGTTATGTTATTTCTAAGTTTAGCAGTTTTGGATGGAGGGAAATATTTGGATAGAAATTTCTGTGAAAGTCCAAGTTCTAATAGATCCAGGTGCTAGAAAATTTAACCACATCTTAGCCTTATCCCTAAGTAAAAAAAGAAAAAGTCTAAGTCTAACAGCATCATTTGAAACTCTTTTATATAAAACTAGCAAGGTGTAAATTAAGATCTTCATTTGGTTACCTCTGAATTGATTGTTTTGTACCATTTGGATAATAGCAAGTTTGAGCTCAAATGAATTAGCGGCTGCATCAGGATTTTGGATAGATAAGTGAATTTCATCTGCTGCAGGATTTGCATAATCTCGTAGAGGTCTCGCTTGATGTTCATTTTCTATTCCTTGATTGTGCACATTATTTTCCATTGTGTCAGAATTTCTAGATTCTTTGTATAGTTTTCTAATTCTCCTAACAATGCATTATAATTTTGAATCGTAGGATATAAGATTTTCAGGTCTATATTTACGCATACAATTGAAATCAGTACATAGAAAAATAGTTAATTAAATATGAAAATAAATTGCAACTCAAGTAAAAATTTTCTAATAGTGCTAATTTTTCCATTACTCTAAATATTATTTTTCATTAAATCTAATTTTTACTCGTCAGCAACAACGCCAAAAACTTAACAGTGACTTTATATATGCTCAAAAATACAAGAATTTGATATTGCTGTTAGAAGATTTAAATCACCAGCAACAGTGCTAAAAACTTGACAGCAGTTATAGATTTAATAAAGATGTGTATAAAATATTCAATAATTAT
This sequence comes from Phalaenopsis hybrid cultivar, assembly GCA_002079205.1. Classification (NCBI taxonomy): domain Eukaryota; kingdom Viridiplantae; phylum Streptophyta; class Magnoliopsida; order Asparagales; family Orchidaceae; genus Phalaenopsis; species Phalaenopsis hybrid cultivar. The sequence continues at coordinate 11,441 of JXCR01059889.1, forward strand.
AAAGTCACACTGATCAACGAAAGTATACGTTTCGCTCAAGTAATACATGGCTCTAATGGAGTCCTGGATATCGATCTCACAAAGAGTAATATTAGAGGCTAAGAACTTAAGATTTAGAAAATCAATACTTAATCACTAGTACAAGTTGCATATTTGTCACTAATAGGTAATTAAAATAAAAATGTAATTTTAATAAACTCTCAATCAACTAATTCTACTAATAAGTTTCAAATGTGAAGTTCAATATATAAGAAAACATCATTCTCCTTGTCAAGAAATTTTAAGTGAATCGAAAAATTGAATTGGTTCAAATTATATTGTGCCAAATAGGAGCATACCTATTCTTTACCGTTTGGACCAGGCATAAAGAATATTGACTAATCTTATGCTTGGTTACTGAATCTGCAGCTAGGCTGGGAGGATACCGGCTCTCATTTCGGAGCTCCCACGTTCCCCTCCCTAGAGGGCTAACATGTACACTTCAGCACCCAAACAATACGACCGAATTGATGATTTTAGTCTGTCACTCTGAAATCTCCAATTCTACGCCTGATATTTTTTATTTACTTATTTATTTGCACACAACTTTTAAGGACTTTGACCTCCCTAAATCTTGGATGTAATCCTCACTTTAGTTGTAAAACTCAACATATTTTAAACAAATCAATTCCAAATTGAAAGTAAATTTTGATTAAAGTGAAAAGATCATCACAACTTCTTTAGCATTCTCATGGCACAACCAATTAAAATCACCATTTCACAAAATCTCAAGACAATGAGAAAGACAGAGAAAACTACTCAAAACTCATGGAGAAGATATAACAAAACTTGGATTCATATATAAAAGTAAAGTCATACAAACTACAATAAGTAAATACAACTTATCTCGAATTCCTCCCCATGTAACTCCTCAAAGTTTCTCTGAATCTCTTCCTTTCTTTACAGCACACAAAATTCTCCTTCAAAGTGGCAAGGAGGAAGAAATTTCTCACTTTCCTTCCACTCTTACAATCTCTCAAAGAATTCCTCACAATACATAACCCTAAATTACACTTCTCTGGACTCCCTAGACTCTCCGTACTCTCTGGACTCCCTCCTTTTCAGCCTCCAAAATGTTTCTCTTAAAGTTGGAGAAGAGTTTTAAAAAGTTGTCTAAACATCCCTTCAAAAATCGTGCACATTCAATGCATCTATTGAGAGAACCGTCGTTCTCGCCATCAGCAGACTCGATGGCACCGTCGGCAGCATTCTAGAATATTTAATTCTGGACTGTTAGGAAAAACATCAGCGGCACCGTCGGCGCCCAAGATTAAATCTTCATATTTTGATCATTTTTCCTCCAAATTCGCTCCTTTTTGCATGTTTTAGCTCCAATGACCATAATTCAACATACCTGCAAAAAACATCAAAAATACATTTCTTTAAAGTGCACTATCATCAAAATGAGTGTAAAATAGGTATGAAAATCTCAAAATATTTTTCTTTGGTCAAAAGGTTGCCTATGACTCTAGTTACATTTGAAACAATTATATAGAGAGAAGTGAGACTTGATGTCGAGTGTCAGTTGAGACTTTAATAGAGTATGAAATATATCTAGATGTGGGTGTCTGAGCTATTTTTGCTAAAGTATAGAACATTACGAAGAAATGGTCAAAGCTTAAAGAGTTTTCATGGTGTTTAGATGTTTTTTAGAAGTAAAGATGGAGTATAGACTTATGGAGATATTGCCACAACACATGATTTGGTGGGTCTATAGATCAAAAATAATAAAATGGATACTTTCAAAGGGTATATCCACACAATTATCAAAAATGAGTTTATGAATGTATAGAATATTATGATTGAGGATGCATGCATGCCATATAGAGGGAAGTTGAAGAGAGTGAGTCAGTGTATGGAGAATATCCTCACTTGTGTGCTTAATTACCCATTCTCCATGAGGACTTTTTCAAATCCTTAAACAAAAGAAGCTACTTGGAATTGATTGAAATCTTTCATGAGGTGAGTCATAGCTCTCAAATCAAGCACCCATGATGAATCAACTTGTAAGGCTTTGTTAGTATGTATGTATGTATTCATGATTGGATCAATGTTGATAATGAGTATCAATGTGCCCAAACTATTATGAATTTGGCATAAGACTGAAGAGTAGGATGAGGTGCAACCCAATTTAGTTCAGGTAGGTGTTGATGGTTAAGATTAGCCTTTCTTGAGAAAGGAGGTGCTTTTCTTATACAAGAAGTATTCAGAACCAATTTAGGGGTTAATTTTGTGATATGGTTTTATAGGATTTATCATTTGATTGATCTCTTTACTGCACAATAAAGCATAGAAATCAATAAATGCTATAGGTTGTATTTGGATCAATATGGTCATCTTGAATACTTAATAGCTAGTCTATAATCTGTTCAAAGTGTAGAGGACGATGACCTTGTTATCTAAGTGAGTACCTGTCACTAAGATATTGTCTACTAATGTTTTGATGGTAGAGAGGTATTTATTCATGTATTGAGTGTTCATGGAGAGATTTTGGAGATCATTTTAAATTTGATTAACCTCAATTGATTGGTTATAGATGCTTAGCAATGGTATTTTAGATTTTAATAGTGGTGGATAATTGAATCACATAGAGTAGGATTAAGGGACAGACAATCAAGAACAAATCAATAGTCATGATTTGATTAATAAGAATCTAGTTCTTGTAATGAGGGTTGGGAGTTGGAATGTCCTTAGTGAATGGAAGGAATCTAGGTGGACATGGAGTAATACCTTGTAGTAACACAATGAAATCATTTTATGTTAATGCTTTTAGGATTTGGGCTCTCCATATAGATTATTTTTATGTGGATTATGGTTTTTAGATGAAAATTTTCAAGTTATTTGATAAAATTACAAGGAAAAAGGTATACTGGTAGTGGGAATTGATATTGTGATGGGAGAATCATGTGTTTTTAATAGTGGAGAAGTTGACATTATTCAAATGAGAGAGGGTAGCAAGCAAAAAATATGGTAGCTGGGAAGACCTTATGCTTGTATACAGATCGACCGGTGATCTTGAAAATTGGTAGCTGAAAATCACTTTCATCCTCTTCAATAATTTTGCTCAGCTAGTTCACAATTTGGTGTAGAGGAAGTTTGAATACATCTTGGGCTGCTGCTCTGAAACCATAAAGCAGTGAATGAAAAAGCTAGTGGAGAGGAATAAATTCTTTATTATCCATTACAATATTATGTAGATAATTATATAGCCTTAGTAGAATATTCTAGTAGCTAAAGCTCTCTTATTACATAAGTGCTCTCAGGTGGTTGTAAGCCATATTCTCTCCATCTTGGTGTTGTTCGACCTATCCATTATGTTTGTCTGTCTTAGTTGTAGCTGTGAATATATGATGAAGAGCAAGCTTTTGGTGGTAGATGGTAATACCTAATTTTGAATTAGAAACCCAAGTTACCTTTATTAAAAAGATAAACTTGTGAATTCGTCTATGACAAAGCAATCTATGGGCATTTCGTCCATAACAATGAGTTAGCAAGAAATTAATGTCAAACCAAAAACTAAATTACTTTTTCATGTATATTTATTTTGGGTCAATTTTTCTTACTTTAATTTTCTTCTTCGTGATTTAATGTTAAAAAATATAGTTAATCATGTGCAATAAAAATAAGCAATAAAAAAAATTATTGAGACTTCAGTTCTCTCTTTGGGCTAGAATATGATGGCTCTTCATTTATATGGCTTCGGCTCCAAAAAAGACAGTAATTGGTAGAATTGTTTGGTTCGTTAACTGAATCCAGCTCATCATCTTTACTTCAACAATTTCATATCAAAGCTAAGAAGATTCACTTGCAAGCATGTGATAGTGGGTTTGATGATTTATGAGTCTTCTTATAAGACATTGGTAAGTTATTCAAAACTTATACGAAAACATAAGTCTCTCTCTCTCTTGCTCTCTCTCTCTCTCTCACGCTCTCTATTTTTGTTTTATAAAATCCCCCTCTTTATTGGCCCTTACTTTTCATAACATTTTAATTTTTCTTCCCATAAAACTTATAGAAAACTAAGGGCTTACTAGTCATCTATCTAAGATATTTTGGTGACAACCATTTTGAAATTATTATGTAATTGAATTTGTTTTTTCATATTCATAAGCTTCTTCTTATTGAAAATTAAGCAAAAGTCTCTTATTACCATTCGGAACATGTGTATCTCTATTTTTAGTTATGTTTGTTAAAAGTTTCAATTTTGTTGAAACGTGTTTAGTGCTTACCTATTGCATTTGCATGTCATTTGTTTGTAT
>JXCR01059901.1:2241-15573 GCA_002079205.1 Phalaenopsis hybrid cultivar
AAAGCTACATTATTATCATCTTCATTAGTCTTGTTCCAACTATTTGGGATTGACACTATGATTCTTTATTTTTCATTCATGTTTGTTTAATGTTACGTGAGGTGTTAAATCTATTTTTCATTAATCATTTTGAGCAACTCATAACCATGTGATGTAATCTTAGGTCTATCATTTTTTTCTTTTTAATCTTCTAAAAAATGAAATCGAGTGAAATCAGAGTTAACCCAAAACCCACAATAAAATAATACTTTATTGTTGTAATTGAAAGGGTTACAATTACAAAACTTGAAAAAAGGAAAGACAATACGACCCCAAACTAGGGTGTAGGTCAGTGAGATGGTGCAGCAGTTGAGGGGCAAGCAGAGCATGCGGAAGGAGGATGTAAGACAGCAGGCAACAGCTTGGTGGTTGGTGGGATGGGTTGAGCGGATGGATGGAGGGAAAGGTGGTGGAAGAGAGTTGGTGAGAGGCTGCAAGAGGCTGATGTAACAAGGTCTGGGGTTGCGGCTGCGATGAAGGAGGGAAGTTACGGTGCCTGAGGCATGGGGNAGTTGAGCGGATGGATGGAGGGAAAGGTGGTGGAAGAGAGTTGGTGAGAGGCTGCAAGAGGAGGCTGATGTAACAAGGTCTGGGGTTGCGGCTGCGATGAAGGAGGGAAGTTACGGTGCCTGAGGCATGGGGGTGATGTTGCTGTAATGTATTCAATGGCAAAGAAGTAGGGAGATCAGACTGTGGAAGGGGGGAGAGGCTAGAGGCTGGGTTCACGGGACGGAAAAGGGTACAGGTAGGGTTGGGTGTCATGGCAGCACGCATAAATGAGTAGGGGACGAGATGGAGTGTAGCTTGCAGCTGTAAAACAGCCGGTAAAAGAATTCTGGCGGGGAAGGCAGCAGGTACGACTGTTGGATAAAGGGAAGGGGAAGCGGAGAAGGGAAGATACGCACCACTTCGGAATGAGTTATTATGCACCTTCTCGCCATCGGATTCAGCCCTAAGGGAAGAGGAACGCCAGCGGCTGTCCTAACAGAAATTTCAAAACAGAAAACTAAACCGTAACACNATCATGGCAGCACGCATAAATGAGTAGGGGACGAGATGGAGTGTAGCTTGCAGCTGTAAAACAGCCGGTAAAAGAAATCTGACGGGGAAGGCAGCAGGTACGACTGTTGGATAAAGGGAAGGGGAAGCAGAGAAGGGAAGATACGCACCACTTCGGAATGAGTTATTATGCACCTTCTCGCCATCGGATTCAGCCCTAAGGGAAGAGGAACGCCAGCGGCTGTCCTAGCAGAAATTTCAAAACAGAAAACTAAACCGTAACACAGAAAAAAAAACCTGTGAGCATTAAAAGATAACTAGGAGGGGAACTTTCCCCCTTGGTTGGCAGCACTCAAAAACCTACGCAGGGTTTGGCAAGTTTCGCCTCCCTGCTGAACCGGTTGGGGTCGGTTCAGCCCCAAGCCCCTATTTCAATCTTCCGAGGTAGGGGAACTTCTACTTCATTCGTCAAAGCTTCTAGCTCCTCATAGCATGGAGTCAAAATCTGCTACGTTGAATGTGGCAAAGATATTGTAGTCAATGGTGGTGTTGCTGGAATGTATTCAATGGCAAAGCAGTANCTACGTTGAATGTGGCAAAGATATTGTAGTCAATGGTGGTGTTGCTGGAATGTATTCAATGGCAAAGCAGTAGGGAGATCAGACAGAACGACAGCTGGGGAAGGGGGGGAAAGGCTAGAGGCTGGGTTCACAAGAAGGAAGAGGCTGCATGGGGTTGGGTGTCATGGCAGCAGGCATAAATGTGTAGGGGAGGAGATGGACGGTAGCTTGCAGCTGTAAAACAGCTGGCAAAACAATCCTGGCGGGTAAGGCGGCAAGTACGACCATTGGATAAAGGGAAAGGGAAACGAAGAAGGGAAGATACACGCCATCTCGGAACGAGTTATAGCCAGAGCACCTTCGCCATCAGATAAAGCCCTAAAGAGGGAACAGGGATGTCGGCGGCAGTCCTAAAAGAAATCTCTAAACAAAAACTAAACCATAACACAGAAAAAAAACTTGTGTGTAATAAAAGATAACTAGGAGGGGGAACATCTCCCTTAGGGTGGCAGCACTCCAAAACCTATGCAGGGTTTGGCAAGTTCAGCCACTCTGCTGAACCGGTTGGGGTCGGTTCAGCCCCAAGCCTCTGCGTCAATCTTCCGGGGTTGGGAAAACTTCTACTTCAATNATCGCCATCAGATACAGCCCTAGAGAGGGAACAGGGATGTCGGCGGCAGTCCTAAAAGAAATCTCTAAACAAAAACTAAACCGTAACACAGAAAAAAGCTTGTGTAATAAAAGATAACTAGGAGGGGGAACATCTCCCCTTGGGTGGCAGCACTCCAAAACCTATGCAGGGTTTGGCAAGTTCAGCCACTCTACTGAACCGGTTGTGGTCGGTTCAACCCCAAGCCTCTGCGTCAATCTTCCGGGGTTGGGAAAACTTCTACTTCAATCGTCAAAGCTTCTAGTTCCTCNTGGAGTTAACCCGAAACCCACAATAAAATAATTCTTTATTGTTGTAATTGAAAGGGTTACAATTATAAAACTTGAAAACAGGAAAGACAATACGACCCCAAACTAGGGTGTAGGTCAGTGAGATGGTGCAGCAGTTGAGGGGGAAGCAGAGCATGCGGAGGGAGGATGTAAGACAGCAGGCAACAGCTTGGTGGTTGGTGGGATGGGTTGAGCGGATGGATGGAGGGAAAGGTGATGGAAGAGAGTTGGTGAGAGGCTGCAAGAGGAGGCTGATGTAACAAGGTCTGGGGTTGCGGCTGCGATGGAGGGAAGTTACGGTGACTGGGGCGTGGGGGTGATGTGGCTGTAATGTATTCAATGGCAAAGAAGTAGGGAGATCAGACTGGGGAAGGGGGGAGAGGCTAGAGGCTAGGTTCACGGGAAGGNTGCTGTAATGTATTCAATGGCAAAGAAGTAGGAAGATCAGACTGGGGAAGGGGGGAGAGGCTAGAGGCTGGGTTCACGGGAAGGAAAAGGGTACAGGTAGGGTTGGGTGTCATGGCAGCACGCATAAATGAGTAGGGGAGGAGATGGAGGGTAGCTTGCAGCTGTAAAACAGCCGGTAAAACAATTCTGACGGGGAAGGCAGCAGGTACGACTGTTGGATAAAGGGAGGGGGAAGCGGAGAAAGGAAGATATGCACCACTTCGGAACGAGTTATTACACACCTTCTCGCCATCGGATTCAGACCTAAGGGAAGAGCCCTAAGGGAAGAGGAACGCCAGCGGCTGTCCTAACAGAAATTTCAAAACAGAAAACTAAACCGTAACACAGAAAAAAAAAAGCCTGTGAGCAATAAATGATAATTAGGAGGGGAACCTTCCCCCTTGGTTGGCAGCACTCAAAAATCTACGCAGGGTTTGGCAAGTTTGGCATCCCTGCTGAACCGGTTGGGGTCGGTTCAGCCCCAAGNAGCAATAAATGATAACTAGGAGGGGAACCTTCTCAAAAATCTACGCAGGGTTTGGCAAGTTTGGCATCCCTGCTGAACCGGTTGGGGTCGGTTCAGCCCCAAGCCCCTATTTCAATCTTCCGAGGTAGGGGAACTTCTACTTCATTCGTCAAAGCTTCTAGCTCCTCATAGCACGAAGTCAAAATCTGCTACGTTGAATGCGGCAAAGATATTGTAGTCAATAGTGGTGTTGCTGGAATGTATTCAATGGCAAAGAAGTAGGGAGATCAGACAGAACGACAGCTGGGGAAGAGGGGGGAAAGGCTAGCGGCTGGGTTCACAAGAAGGAAGAGGCTGCAGGTGGGGTTGGGTGTCATGGCAGCAGGCATAAATGTGTAGGGGAGGAGATGGACGGTAGCTTGCAGTTGTAAAACAGCTGGCAAAACAATCCTGGCAAGTACGACTATTGGATAAAGGGAGGGGAAACGAAGAAGGGAAGATACACGCCATCTCGAAACGAGTTATAGCCAGAGCACCTTATCGCCATCAGATAAAACCCTAGAGAGGGAAGAGGGACGTGGGCGGCAGTCCTAAAAGAAATCTCTAAACAAAAACTAAACCGTAACACAGAAAAAAAAACTTGTGTAATAAAAGATAACTAGGAGGGGGAATATCTCCCCTTGGGTGGCAACACTCCAAAACCTACGCAGGGTTTGGCAAGTTCAGCCTCCCTGCTGAACCGGTNAGCAAGTACGACTATTGGATAAAGGGAAGGGGAAACGAAGAAGGGAAGATACACGCCACCTCGAAACGAGTTATAGCCAGAGCACCTTATCGCCATCAAATACAGCCTTAGAGAGGGAAGAGGGACGTCGGCGGCAGTCCTAAAAGAAATCTCTAAACAAAAACTAAACCGTAACACAGAAAAAAAGCTTGTGTGTAATAAAAGATAACTAGGAGGGGGAACATCTCCCCTTGGGTGGCAACACTCCAAAACCTACGCAGGGTTTGGCAAGTTCAGCCTCCCTGCTGAACCGGTTGGAGTCCGTTCAGCCCCAAACCTCTGCGTCAATCTTCCGGGGTTGGGAAAACTTCTACTTCAATCGTCAAAGCTTCTAGTTCCTCATAGCACGGAGTCAAATTCTATCACATTGAAGGTAGCAGAGATATTGTAGTCCCCTGATAAGTCGATCACGTAGGTGTTGTCATTCCACAACACGTCTTGATAGCATAAATATGCATCATCTTGAACTGGAGTTGCATTGCAGGAGCTGCATTTAGATGTAGATTCCTGCAATGCAACTCTTGATCCCTTAAGTCTAAAACCTTCTTCTTCCCCTTCTCGTATTCAGCAGAAATTAGCTGATAAATTCGTACGTGAGGAGAAACCAACTTTGGGGTAAAATCTATGGCAGGCTGCACCACTCTCACTAGCAACCACTCAAGAGACATTTTTTTCCCTTATAGGACCAGGATCCCATTGGAATATCTTCTTCCCCCATCAAGCTCTTAAGATAAATTTCAAAGTTAGGGTCGATCCCTCCTGTCTGGACATCTGAAGATGGATCTCATGCTAAATTAAATCAAACATATGAATAACTCCATGTAATCTTCCACATGTTAGGCCTCCCTCAATGGGGGCAACTCAGAAATGAGTCTATAGATCTGAATGGTCTCAAGTTCTATTATTTGTGGTTGTCATGCCTCTAATGTCAGTTCCTCGAACTCGAGACTTTCTTGGACAATCACAATTAAGTTGATTGGAGTATTTCCCACGGACTCAGTTGAAACTATGTGCACTTTTCCTCATCAATTTGAAGCCATTACTCCTCCTTTGGGTCCTCACCTTCTTCAGTGTTTAGTGTTGTTACTCATTTTTCAATAGCGCCCTGCTCAGTGAAACAAATCACTCCTCTTATTGTGCACTCGGATTCAACGTGCCCACATTCGTGGAACTTAAAACACTTTCTTGAGAGCGAGGAATTGGGCATGCTGGTTGGTTCCATCTGTTTTCCACTCAGAAATCAGTTTCTCCTGTGGCGAGATTGACTTAAATGTTCCACTAGGTATTCTCTGACTGTAACGATCTAGGCGTGACCCATGTCTGAAAGACGTGGTGGTCATCTGGTAATGTGGCCTCTCCATTTTTGAAACTGGAGTTTGAACATCTAGTCGACAGTGAGCGGGTAGGAGATGACACTGCATCACATTTTATCTCAAACTAGGAAGTGATCTTGTCTTTTCCCTCACGCTTGCGTAGGTACTTCAAATTTTGCACTGGAATGTATTCAAAGGCATGAAAGTAAAGAGATGAAACATAGCGACAGGTGAGGAAGGGCCGGAGAGGTTGCAAGTGGGTTTGGGTGTCACAACAGCAGGAATAAATGGGTAAGGGAGGAGATGGACGGTAGCGGACAACAGTAAAACAACCGACAAAAAAATTCTGAGAGGAATGATAGCAGGTATGGTTGTTGGATGAAGGGAAGGGGAAGCAGAGAAGGGAAGATACACACCAACTCGAAACGAATTGCAGTTGAGCACCTTCTCGCCGTCGGATACATCCCATAAAGGGAAGAGGGACGCCGGCGACTATCCTGCAGTATTCTCAAAAAAAAAACTAAACTCTAACACAGAAAATACTATATTTATAATTAAAAGATAACTAGGAAGGGGAACCCCTCCCTTTGAAAGACAGCACTCCAAACTCTTAAGCATGGTTCAACAGGTTCAACCCCTTGCCGAAGTGGAAGCTTCTTACTGAACCAGTTGGGGTTGGTTAAGCCACAAGCCCCAGCGTCATCAACAAAAGCATTTAAGAAAATATTTGNTTAAAAACTTATAAATCAGTTAGAAAAATATTGTTCTATGTGCTCAGAGCGAGATAAAAAACTTGTTCATAAATATTTTGACTCGATAAATGATTGAAATAATGTGGGGTTATTTTTTTTTTTTTCTCCACGTTATTCACAGTCTAACATGCTCTTGTGGACTATTTAGACATCAGCTCACACTAATCGATGATAGATCATGACAGAAAAGCAGTTCTCAATGGGACTCCAAGCACTGTGAGCTTAAGGGCAGGACTTTAATTCAATTTTGAGATCTCTAAACATTCATGTAACAAAGATACTACATACGACTAAATATCTAACATGTGTGGTTATGTGACCATACAGACCATGATCGTGCATACATCTAAAAAGATAGAATATGGTGTGATCGGAAGAATAAGACACTCAAAAAACCATAACAAACAAAAAGCACTTCCACATACAAAAATGAGTGCACGGGAGCTAACCGCGCTTGATTACGGCGCTAAACAGCGCCCGGTTCGGGGAGCTTCGAAGGCGGGGCCAGCTCGCCTAGCATCGCAGAAGCGGGAGCTGCGCAGAGCGGAAACAGGATGGTGATTTCTCGTGAGGTTTCAAGAGAGTGGGAGATCCCGCATGAAGTCTGGATGGATCTAGCGCGATCCGGCTTGGGGCATCACAAATCTGCTGCTCTACGGAATGCTTTATGGATTTCTCTAGGCTTCTCACACTCTTCATTTGTGTCCGAAGGGAGCCTATAAATTGTTGTCCTAGGTATATAGAGATTTGGTTCAGATTATGTTGTCTTCAGATCTCTTGTGTGGAGTTCATTTCCCCTTTGTGAGTTGTATCCAAGGAGANGACCATACAGACCATGATAGTGCATACATCTAAAAAGATAGAATATGGTGTGATCAGAAGAATAAGACACTCAAAAAACCATAACAAACAAAAAGCACTTCCACATACAAAAATGAGTGCACGGGAGCTGACCGCGCCTGATTACGGCGCTAAACAGCGCCCGGTTCGGGGAGCTTCGAAGGCGGGGCCAGCTCGCCTAGCATCGCAGAAGCGGGAGCGGCGCAGAGCGGAAGCAGGATCGTGATTTCTCGTGAGGTTTCAAGAGAGCGGGAGATCCCGCATGAAGTTTGGATGGATCTAGCGCGATCCGGCTTGGGGCATCACGAATCTGCTGCTCTAGGGAATGCTTTATGGATTTCTCAAGGCTTCTCACACTTCATTTGTGTCCGAAGGGAGCCTATAAATTGTTGTCCTAGGTATATAGGGATTCGGTTCAGATTATGTTGTCTTCAGATCTCTTGTGTGGAGTTCATTTCCCCTTTGTGAGTTGTATCCGAGGAGAAGATGGTGCTCCGGCTGTATTCTTCTCTGATGTGGTGATTATATTCTTCCCTTTTACCTTCCCCAAACCCTCTCCTCTCTGCTCCTCAACCGTCGAACTCTCCCTCCGTCACCCTGACACCAAACTATTCCCCTTTCCTACAAATTACTATTGTTATCCTGCCTTCCTAACTTTGTTCAAGCTCCTCACAACCACCCCACTACAGTTGTCGACAACCCAAACCCTTCTCACTTGTTGTCTCTACAATTTCGTACCTTCCCCTCGCTACCATCAGTATTTTATGATCGTCACAATCCCCGCAAGCCATCCTGACCCGCCTCGCCGATCTCCAACACCAATCGGAATGCATTTAGGAGTGTTCGCCTGAGTTGTTCGTGTTTTGTTATTATTTCTGTTAAAGTCATGTTGTAATCATTTTTTTAAAATAAATGAAAGTTTGTTTTTGTGTTTTACAGTGTTTTCACTACTAGTTTAGCATTATTTGGTATCAGAGCTAGCTCAACCTTAGTCATATCCTAGGGTTCCCCAGCATCTGCCCCTACCCAAGCCACCTCCACCCAATTCCCAACCCTAGACATGCCACCATGAATAGGTACACAGGACTCGACCCGAGAAGAGATTAAGCGAGAAATTTGTCGTCTACAACGGAGACTACATGGCTAGATAATGGAAACAAAGATGAGGTTACCATCGTCCATAATCAAGAGAGTCAAAGAGAAGGCAGGGACGAATAGATGAATTTATTCCACAGGGAAGATCATAGTGACGAGGAATAACGGCCACGTCATTTTGGTATCCAATACCGAAGGAGGCCGAGAGAAGAGACCCCTTATGAAGGTCAAAGGGACTATGGCATCAAGATATACCTTCCAGAATTCAAGGGACGCACGGATCCCGATGAGTTTATTGAATGACAGCAATTAGTTGAACAGATTTTTGAATATAAAGATGTACCAGAAGACAAACGGGTCAGACTAGCTGCCATTAAGAGAGTATTTCCTTATAGTGGGAAAATGTGCACGGACAAAGGAAGAGAGAAGGCAGTGAAAAGATCACTAGGTGGGAGAAGATAAAAAAAATAATGCAGAAAAAATATCTCGCACCTCACTATAGTCGGGATATGTTTCTAAAGCTCCACAACTTGCAAAAGAGGGATCTTTCAATTGAAGAGTTCACTACCCAATTCGACCACTTGCAGATGAAATGTGAACTAATGGAGCCAGAGAAACATACGATATTCAGATATCTCTAGGGGCTAAAACCCGCCATCAACAATATGGTACAACTGTAGCCATACCGGACGTTGGGAAATGTCCAGACATTAGCCTTAAAGGTGGAAAGACAAAAGAAGAGTCGGCCACAATCATTTTTCAAGAAGGAACCTTCAGGCCGGCTGTCACATACAATTACCACGAGCGACAAGGATCTATCAGGAGAAACAGGCAATACCGGAGTAGGGAACGACACTGCGGATCAAAGCGGGAAGAAACTAGAGAAGGGCAACTCCTCCAACAAAGTGTTAGCCAAGAAGTGCTACTAATGCCCCGGTCACAGCCACATTGCCTCCAGCTACACCACGAGCAGGGTGATCACACTCACAGATCAAGGCGTCATTAAAGAAATTAGTGATGAAGAGAAAGCCGAGGAACATGGTGAGGAGTATCAACTTCCCCCATATGAAAGAGAGGAGCATGTGATTCGACGGAATCTGTAGGCTGAGAGCACTAAGGATTCGCAGTGACTTCATCACAACATATTCTACACTTATTGCACAGTGAACGGAAAGGTATGCAGTCTCATCATCGACGGCGAAAGCAGCAAGAACGTGACGTTCGCCGTCGACACAGATGGTAAAGAAATTAAGACTCGCAACTTAGAGATACTCCCAACCATATTCACTAATGTGGTTGGAGAAAGAGAATTAGGTCAGCATCAACTAAAGATGCTTGGTAGAATTTTCGATTGGACGTCGGCTTTAAGACCAGGCGTGGTGTGATGTGGTCCCTATGGATGCATGTCACCTTTTGTTGGGACGATCTTGACAATATGGTCGAAGGACTCAGCACGTAGATATAAAAACACGTATTCCTTCACCAAGAACAAGAAGTGCATCACCCTTGTTACTTCGATAGAGTCTGAGGTTACAGAATCCATTTTCAGCAAAACAAAGTCAATGGAACCAGTTTAAGTGATGACAAAAGATGAGAAGACTGATACATCCGCCCCCGATATAGAACAGATACGGCCAAGGGTATGTCAGGACGACACTGTATCAGTAGCACTACCGCGATGCAGGAAGAGTTTGATTACAATCACTACAATTCGATTGAATTGATCATATGTTAATTTGGGAAAATCACCAACATAGGCGTGGTACACTGCCCTGAAAGGACGAATCAATATGGACATTTACTCGCAAGTTAGGAAAGACCCTCAGATACCTCGAGAGACAGTGCAATCATCAATGGGACCCAAGGGTGGTTGACAACTAAACGAAAGCAAGTCAAAGCTCCCTCAGCCCCAAAAGACAGACATAAACGCTGACCACGCCCGATTACTGGAGTTAAAACAACGCCTGGTTCGGGGCACTGAGCAGCGCCCAATTACGACACTTCGAAGGCGGGGTCGGCCAGCCAAGCATCACAGAAGCGAGAGCGGGGCATAAAGCAGTAGCGACGCGATTTCTCGTGAGGTTTCGCAAGAGCGAGAGATCCCGTGTGAAATATGCATGGATCTAGCGCGATCCGGCTTGGGGCATCACGAATTTGTTGTTCTAAGGATATTTTTTAGATTTCTCTATGCTTTTCACTCTCTTCTTTCGTGTAGAAGCTTCTTTCCTCCGGAGGGAGCCTATAACTTTATATCCTATGTATGCAGAGAGTCGGTTTTGATTTTTTTGTCTTCAGATCTCCTGTATGGAGTCTATTTCCCCTTCGTGGGTTGTATCTGAGGAAATGGTGATGCTCCGGTTATATCATTCTTTGAGGAGGTGACTGTATAATTCCCTTCTACCTTCCCCAAACTCTCTCCTCTCCGTTCCTTAACCGCCAAACTCTCCCTTCGTCACCCAGACACCAACCATTCCCCTTTCTTACAGATTACTACTTTTATTCGCCTTCTTAACTCCATTCAAGCTCTTCCCAACCACCCCACCACCGTTGCCGACACCCACACCCTTCCCACCTGTTGTCCCTACAGTTTTTCACATTCTCCTCACTACCACCAGCACTTTGCGACCCTCACCACCCCTGCTAGCCATCCCGACCCACCTCGCCGATCTCCACCGCCAACTGGAATACATTTAAGAGCATTCGCTTGTGTCGTTCATGTTTGTGTTGTTATATTCATTTGAATCATGTTATAATCCTATTTTAATATTAATGAAAGTTTGTTTTTGTGTTTTACACTATTTTCCCTACTAGTTTTGATATTAATGAGGCTCTAAAGAATAGTTTTTCACTTGACAGCCTATATTTCAAGTTAGAGGAAAAGCATTAGAGAGTTAAAAGATAATCATACTAATATTAAGAAATATTAAATATGAAGCTTTTGTTACATTCAAAGTTTTCAAATTATGCTAAATAAATTTTCCTAAACAAATTATCATAAATACATGCTTAATAACTTGAGAGGTTAAATTATTTCTATTTGTAGGGTTCCTAGCCGTGGGACAACATAATCTTCACTCCTATGTATTTGATCTTCAAAACCATCCATGATTTCCATTTTGTCACTAGGCAGTAACTCTTCATATATTATCTTGGGCTCATCTGCAACATATCAATGTTTGCAAATTTAAAACTCAAAAGCCTTGCATCTAATCAACCTTGTTTCTAAAAATGCAACCTTATTTCTCCAACTCTTGATGAACTTTCTACATCACCTCATCTCGAGTCAAAATCATCAAAATCAAACTTATATTTCATGTTTGAAGTATTAGCGATGATCTCTTCTATCATGTCAAGACGCTTTCCCTACTTCCTGGCACCTTAAGGGCCAAGGCCATGCACTTGACAAGTTAATAGTTTAAGGTTAGAGGCTAGCAATGCAATATAAATATTATTGCCAGTTGGTGCGTAAGACCCTATAGCCTCACCTCGCCTTAGCCACACTATCCAATAATATCTAAAATCAATTATATTCTAGTTAAACTAAAAGCTAATGACAATTATTTTTAGTTTTACATTCATTTTCATATAGTTATAGGAAAATGTCATCTAGTTGAGTTATGTGCAATGTCTACTCCCATTATGGTCACAAGTCACAGCTCATTTGAGTACAAAACCTATTTTGGAGATCATAAAACTACTATTCAAAATGCATGCACAAGCTAAATTTTGATAGTANCGTAAATATGAGAATTCAAGTGTGACACATGTAAATAAATGTAGTGTATGTAAATTTCCCTAAATTTAAATATTAGATAGGTGAATACATAATAATTATACAAAATGTATGTAAATAAAAAATTATCTTATTATATTTTAAAATTAACATATAAATGCATCATAGTTTTCTTTTGAGATCAATAAACCAACTGCTAAAGCCTATTATCTTAAACATCTCCTTGAAGCTCTTGGACAACATGGAGAAAACTAAGCTTCGGTCTTATTCTCTATTTTCTGAGATTCTTATAAACATATTCAACTCTCACCATTTACTCAAAGTCACAAATACACAACCTAAATAGTCAGTTATAATCTTTTTTGACATTTTACTTAGACCAAATCCATTTTCATAAACACATCTAGACTAATCTTGGTGCTTCCACCACCAATCATGCTAATCCCCTTAACATTTCATGTAGGTTTTTAAATCACTTCTTTAGATAATAAACTAATGATTTAATATCTTTTATAGTTATATAGCCATTAATCTTGCTAAAAGGCCTCCCTCCAACATCATGCTTACCATCATAGCTAAACTAGATATGAGCATATTTTGTTCATAACTTATTTTTCAAAAGAAGGGAATTTTTTAGTGTCTGACTTGTTTTGTTTTAAAACTTTTGAGATTAATTAACTATCTTATTATGATATTTTAAATCCATGTTAGTTGATTGAAATAGATGCATATTACATGCAAAGTTTATGTTGATAGCGTAAATTTTAACTAGAAAACTCTATCACATAACCTGACCTTTTTTATTTCTTCTAAAGAGAAACCATTTAGAAGGGTGTGTTTCATTCTTTCATGATAATCTCACTATTGATGCAAAATTAAATTTTAGTTACTTATTTCACTTTGCTAATGCTTATGGTGAATTTCACAATTTTGGTTTAATTTAACTTGTGAAGATTTACTTTATTAAGAGTTGGAGGCTTTATAGTATTAAGGTTTTTTTTTTCATGCATGCATAAGGATATAAGTATGTTAAACTTCATGTTTTTCGTTAAGACTAAATGAGATTTTATCAAAAAAATCTAACATGTTATATTCCCCAATTCTCATTCGGGGAGTTATATTTGCCTTAAATCATACATGGATTACACAATTATATGTTTTTGTTTTCTCTCATGCCCAATTTCCTCTCAATCCAATCTCTCTTTATAAATTGCATAAGAAAAGTTATATGGCACCTCAGTCTTTCAAGATCAGGTTGAATACTTAATTAGAATAATAAATTATTTAGATCTTATGACCCAGAAAAATAATATAAAAATTAAAAAAATAGTATAAGAAAATAATAAGTAAATGAAATAGTTTATT
>JXCR01059901.1:61246-75719 GCA_002079205.1 Phalaenopsis hybrid cultivar
GTTAAGCTTTTGCTGAAGTTTGGAGAGAAGTGAGCATAAAGAAGTTGATGCTAACTGAAAAAGGGGGTTCACTAAGTACTGAAAGCTTGACTCTGCACACCCATAATTCTTCCTATGATGCAAAGCTCAAGAAGCATCATCTCATATGTGATAATTGAAAGAAAATTGGGCATATCAATGAAAAATGTGGACATTTCATGGAAAGCTTACAGATTGGAAACCTTTATATGGAAGAAAAGATCAAGAGAATAAGACTAATGCCGCTACCACATTTGAAGGGTCTATCAAATCGTTCACCTAGTAACAACTTCAAGTTCTGAAAAAAATTCTAGGGGCAATTTAGGGCAACACACCATTAGCTTCATGACACACCAAAGTAATATATCATTCTCTTATCTTGCCAATAATGGAAGATTCAAACCTTAAATTATATATTCAAAAGCTTCTGATCATATGACTGTAGACATCAATACCCTAGTCAACTATCAAGAGGCTTCTATATCTAATATCTATATGTATTAGATTTGCAGATGAATCACATCGAAAAAGTTACTGGAAAAGGAGATGCAGAGCTCTCTTAGGATCTTACTTTTTTCTCTATTTTATTTGTTCTACATATGGACTGTAATTTAATTTCAATCACTAAGTTGATTCATGATCTGAAATGTATAATTAAATTTCTTGCAAATTCTTATGAATTTCAGGTGATGTATTAGGGGAAGGTGATTAATAGTGTTGAAATGCATCAAAGTTTTTATTTGCTCGAGAAAAGTTTTTATATACACACAAGTGGTCCCACCTTTTTTTCTTCAATTTTTTTAATCTGTTGCGTCAATGTTTATTAAAAAAAAATCATGTTACGACATTGTCGTGGTGGTCATTCTAATTTTAATTTTGTTTTAAAGTTATATCCACATTTATTTTTCAATAAAAATATGGGTTTTATTAATATGAGAGTCGTCAATTTGTCAAAACATACTAGAAGTATTTATCCCATAACCTACTATAAAGCCTCAGACCCTTTTTCATTATGCATAGTGATATTTGGAGACCTTCAAAGGTGTAGATTCTAAGTGAGGCTACATGGTTTGTATTATTTATAGATGATTATACTAGAACTACTTGAGTATTCCTAATGAAGGAGAAAATTTTAAATTATTCAAATCTTTCAAACCTTCCATGACATGATTGAAATTTAATTCCTATACATAATTCAAATCCTCAAAACTGATAATGCAAATGAATATTTCAATTACATTATTGAATCNTAGACAGTTCCAAGCATTTTCAGTAAGAAATAAAACTATTTCATGAAACTGAACTAAAGCTTTAATCCAAAAAAAAATCAAATCCAGGAGTAAAGGCCAGCTTACAGCACAAATAACTAAGCGAACATCAAGAATACTGGGTGAGCAGCAAGAAAACCGAGCAAGAAACTGAGCAAAAACAAAGCAGAGGACTGGTCGGTAGCTAGCCGTTTATCGACGAGGGGGAGCGCTAATCTCCGGGGAGCTTCAGGCTGAAGAGGGAGGCTGTGAGCGAGGGAGCTTTGGTGCAGAAGGCAGGAGTCAGGATTCAAACGAGAGGAGGAAGAGGCGTATGCTTTCGGTGTAGAGACAGGTCGAGCCGAAGGAGGAGTTTTTGGTGCCGAGGAATAGAGGGGGAGCCGAACTGAGCGATATCTAGCCATGCGAAAGAGCGGGATTTTGTATATCGGAATTCCATAGAGACGCTATGCGACATATTGGCGTGGAATTGAATGTGTAATTGGAATGTAATAAGGGCTAATTAAATTTAATTAAGGGAGTTTGGGCAACTAATTTTAAAATTTCAAATTTCAAATTATGCATTGAGTTATCAGCTCGAATTGACTCAATTAGGTTGTGTTCAGCCCAAATCGAACCTGGGCCAAGCCTAAACCCACCTCCTTTAATTAAAGTTAATACACATCGATTTTCGTGCAACTTACGCCCGTGTGGAACCACAACAATATAGGTGTCCTTTCTGGCTAAAGTCGACGTTCCTGAAGTATTTGCGTAGTCCGTTTCGTCATCCGGGGTCGTCCGGACAGATTTGCTGACGATCATGTCAATTCAATTCAACATCGTGCGTGGTGCAGTGAGTGAGTAAATTGAGGCGTTCGCGAGTGTTTGAGTCACAAATGGTTTACTTAAGACCTCCTAAATCATGTGGGAACTCATTTTCGGGTCTTTTACATGTTAGTCCTTAGCCCTTACAACTAGCAGCCGAATGCTTGGGAGTACTCATGCTAGGTCTTCTCAAAAAATGGGTCAAGAAATGGTTTGAAGTTCTATGGGAGGTGGGCATTATTACTAGTTCTTTAGGAGGGTCAAACAGGGAGAACCTAATGCTAGATATTAGGTCGTAAGGAGGGGCAAAGAATGACCTAAAAAATGAGGTCAACAAAAATGACTATCAATTTTCTTGGACTAACTATGGAATTGGATGAAGTGAGATGTAGGATTATGAGAATAAAGCCTCTTTTATCTACTTGTTAAGCTTTTGCTGAAGTTTGGAGAGAAGTGAGCATAAAGAAGTTGATGCTAACTGAAAAAGGGGGTTCACTAAGTACTGAAAGCTTGACTCTGCACACCCATAATTCTTCCTATGATGCAAAGCTCAAGAAGCATCATCTCATATGTGATAATTGAAAGAAAATTGGGCATATCAATGAAAAATGTGGACATTTCATGGAAAGCTTACAAATTGGAAACCTTTATATGGAAGAAAAGATCAAGAGAATAAGACTAATGCCGCTACCACATTTGAAGGGTCTATCAAATCGTTCACCTAGTAACAACTTCAAGTTCTGAAAAAAATTCTAGGGGCAATTTTGGACAACACACCATTAGTTTCATGACACACCAAAGTAATATATCATTCTCTTATCTTGCCAACAATGGAAGATTCAAACCTTAAATTATAGATTCAGAAGCTTCTGATCATATGACTGTAGGCATCAATACTCTAGTCAACTATCAAGAGGCTTCTATATCTAATATCTATATGTATTAGATTTGCAGATGGATCACATCAAAAAAGTTACTGGAAAAGGAGATGCAGAGCTCTCTTAGGATCTTACTTTTTTCTCTATTTTATTTGTTCTACATATGGACTATAATCTAATTTCAATCACTAAGTTGATTCATGATCTGAAATATATAATTAAATTTCTTGCAAATTCTTATGAATTTCAGGTGATGTATTAGGGGAAGGTGATTAATATTGTTGAAATGCATCAAAGTTTTTATTTGCCCGAGAAAAGTTTTCATATACACACAAGTGGTCCCACCTCCTTTTTTTCTTCAATTTTTTTAATCTGTTGCGTCAATGTCTATTAAAAAAATCATGTTACGACATTGTCGTGGGGGTCATTCTAATTTTAATTTTGTTTTAAAGTTATATCCACATTTATTTTTCAATAAAAATATAGGTTTTATTAATATGAGAGTTGTCAATTTGTCAAAACATACTAGAAGTATTTATCCCATAACCTAGTATAAACCCTCATACCCTTTTTCATTATGTATAGTGATATTTGGAGACCTTCAAAGGTGAAGATTCTAAGTGAGGCTAGATGGTTCGTATTATTTATAGATGATTATACTAGAACTACTTGAGTATTCCTAATGAAGGAGAAATTTTTAAATTATTCAAATCTTTCAAACCTTCCATGACATGATTGAAACTTAATTCCTATACATAATTCAAATCCTCAAAACTGATAATGCAAATGAATATTTCAATTACATCATTGAATCCTATTTTTGAAAAAATAGAATCATCCATATGAGTTCATGAATTAATATCTCACAATAAAATGGAATAACTGAGAGAAAAAACAAATATCTCCTTGAGGTATTATCCATTTTCTCTTCTAGCACTGATGACAAGAAAGCTAATAGATACCCGATTCAGGAGCATGTAGCTTATGGAAAACTATCCTCAGCTTATAGAGTGTTTGTATCTAAATTTGAGAGTTTGCAGTTTTCTAAATCCATTAATGAAACTCTTGAAAATTCAGAATGAAGAAAAACAATTTAAGTTGAGATTCAAGCACTAAAGCATAACAACACGTGAATTTTTTTTTCCAAATTCCTTCAAAATAAGAATCCATATAAATGCAAATGGGTGTTCAACATCAAATACAAAGTTAATGGGGGTATCGAGAGATTCAAAGATAGACTTATTGTAAAATATTTCACTCAAGCCTATGAGATCGACTATCAGGAGATATCCGTGTCAGTTTTTCAACTGAACACTATAAGAGTTTTCCTTTCAGCAGCAATTGACAAGGAATGAGGACCGCATTAACCTAATATAAAAAATGCCTTCCTGAATGGAGATTTGAAAGAAGTGTACATAGAGATATCTCCAAGACTTGAGAATGATTCTAATAAACAACTAGTAGGAAGTTTTTGATACTGGAACCAGTCAGACCAGTGAGAACAAAAGCAATTTTATTAAGCAAATGAATTAAGGTTACAAACATGATTCAAAACAAAAATAAAACACAACACCAATCTCCGTCTAGGATCAGACGAGAAGATTTGAGGGCGGTGGTGGCGTTGGCGAGGTGGTTGCGAGTATTAGTGGTATGGGAATGTAGAATAGATGTTGGGAAAGTTGGTGCTTTGGTGATCGGTGGCTAGCAATGGAGAGAAAGGAAAATGTTAGATGGTGGTGGAATCATGCGAGGCTGGAGGAGGTGTTGGTAAGTGGTAAGAGGATTGGGAGGGGGCTGGTGGCTGTTTGATAGGCTGGGAAATGGCTCCGTGGGCTGTTTGAGGGTTGGAGGAGTTGGGCAACAAGGGAGGCTAAAGGGAAGGAAGCGACAGTGCACTGGGTGGTGGCTGGATGGACTGCATAGCTAGGGTGGCTGCAGGTAAAAGGGGCTATAGGGGTAAATAAGAAGTAGGGGTTAGCCGGCTGCTACGAGATAGAAGGTGGAGTGGTAGGGAGGAAATTAGAGAGAATACATCACCTCAAAGTAGGATACAACCGAAGCGCCACCCATCGTCGGATACAATTCTAGCAAAAGAAAATGAAACTCCACACAAAATCTGAAAAGAGAAATCACACCTAACTCTAAGTCCAACAAAAAACACATATATAGACTCTCATCAAGTGGGAAACAAAAAGGGAAAAAGGGAAGGGTGATGCGGGAATAGGGGGAGGACCAACCGATCCTCAAGGGAGGGAGGGTGCCGCCCCCTCCTTCCCCTTCTTCCTTTCCCTTCTCTTTTTCCTTCCTTTCCTCCTTTCTCCCCTTTTCCTTTCTCTCCCCCTCACCTTTCCTTCCTAAGCACTTTCCCATTTTAAATCCTTTCCTAAAACTTGAAATTCTAATTTTATTCTCCTTCCTTAATTTAAAAACTTTCTTAAAATTTGAAATCTCGGTTTTGTTCTCCTTACTTATTTTAAAAGTCTTTCCAAAAATCTAAATTTTTTTATTCTCCTTTCTTATTTTAAAAGTCTTTACAAAATTTGAAATCCTTCCTATAATAGCTCAAACCTCTTTTTAAATAGAAGGTGATATGCTCAGAGTTAGGGGTCTTGTTTTTTATATCTGAAATCAGGTTTTAACCATGGTATTTTCTCCTTCGAGGGCAATATCTGACGTCGCGATAATGCTCTGGTTGTCCCTCTTCTGAGGTAATGATAGTCTCCACAAGTTCAGGTGGTGCTCCCACTATAGCTCAATCTCGACGAGATATTTATCTATCCTTCTACCATTCCCGTTGTTGTCCACCCGCTTCTCAGCCCTACAACAAGCCACCACACCTTTTCCCCAACAACCGTTTGTTGTTGTCCTCCCTCCAACCTGCTACCAACATTCTCCCAGCAAGACCGCAACTCCACATACTCCATCACTAAACTCAGCTGCCCTTCCTGATCAACCCAATCTTCTCGTCCACTTGCCAGAACTCCTCCCAGCACTTAGCTAACCCACTTCTAGCAGTCACACTTGCTGTCCCCAAGCCTCCAGATCCACTGGGCTCTTGGGATACACTTTCGAGTTGTTGACTTGTGTCTTTGTTTCTATTTCTCGTTTCTTTCATGTTTTGAAGAGTCTTAAGCAATTTCAAATTCAATAATAATATTTATGTTTATTTGTACTTTGGGCTTTCTCCTTCGGTATCAATAGGACTGGTGAGAGTGTCGTCTCTTCTAAATGTTTCTTGGTCCCGTATGGACCTGGACCGACCATTCCAAACCGACTACAACCGGCCTCGTTAACAACCGGTCCAGAAGCCCCACGACAGTCTCTCTATGGGCTTAAGTAGTCGCCAAGGGCGTAGTTTAAAAAAATTGCTAAAACTATGATATATAATGGATATTCTGAAAATCTAACAGATCATACACTGTTTATAAAACACACCCGGGGAGGTAAGATTGTTGCAATATATATAGATAATATGATTTTAACCGTGATGATGAAAAAAAAATTCTTAGAATTAAAGATGTGCTTGCCACTAAGTTAGAAATCAATGACCTTAAAATCATTAGATTTTCTATTTATGGATGTGGCAAGGTCCAGGAAAGACATTATTATATCACGAAGAAAATATATCCTAGATCTATTAAAGGTACATTGATGATTGGATGTAAACCTTCTGATACTCCAATGGATCCCAACAAGTTTAAAATGGAGAACCAAATATTTNACGTTGGCGAGGTGGTTGCGAGTATTAGTTGTATGGGAATGTAGAATAGATGTTGGTAAAGTTGGTGCTTTGGTGATCGGTGGCTAGCAATGGAGAGAAAGGAAAATGTTAGATAGTGGTGGAATCAGGCGAGGCTGGAGAAGGTGCTGGTAAGTGGTAAGAGGATTGGGAGGGGGCTGGTGGCTGTTTGATAGGCTGGGAAATGGCTCAGTGGGCTGTTTGAGGGTTGGAGGAGTTGGAGGAGTTGGGCAACAAGGGAGGCTAAAGGGAAGGAAACGACAGTGCACTGGGTGGTGGTTGGATGGACTGCATAGCTAGTGTGGCTGCAGGTAAAAGGGGCTACAGGGGTAAATAAGAAGTAGGGGTTAGCCGGCTGCTACGAGATAGAAGGTGGAGTGGTAGGGAGGAAATTAGAGAGAATACATTACCTCAAAGTAGGATACAACCGAAGCGGCACCCATCGTCGGATACAATTCTAGCAAAAGAAAATGAAACTCCACACATAATCTGAAAAGAGAAATCACACCTACTCTAAGTCCAACAAAAAAGCACATATATAGACTCTCATCAAGTGGGAAACAAAAAGGGAAAAAGGGAAGGGTGATGCGGGAATAGGGGGAGGACCAACTGATCCTCAAGGGAGGGAGGGTGCCGCCCCCTCCTTCCCCTTCTCCTTTCCCTTCTCTTTTTCCTTCCTTTCCTCCTTTCTCCCCCTTTCCTTTCTCTCCCCCTCACCTTTCCTTCCTAAGCACTTTCCCATTTTAAATCCTTTCCTAAAACTTGATTTAAAAACTTTCTTAAAATCTAAAATCTTGGTTTTGTTCTCCTTACTTATTTTAAAAGTTTTTCCAAAAATCTAAATTTTTTTATTCTCCTTTCTTATTTTAAAAGTCTTTACAAAATTTGAAATCCTTCCTATAATAGATCAAACCTTTTTTTAAACAGAAGGTGATATGCTCAGAGTTAGGGGCTTGTTTTTTATATCTGAAATCAGGTTTTAACCATGGTATTTTCTCCTTCGAGGGCAATATCTGACGTCGCGATAATGCTCCGGTTGTCCCTCTTCTGAGGTAATGATAGTCTCCACAAGTTCAGGTGGTGCTCCCAATGTAGCTCAATCTCGACGAGATATTTATCTATCTTTCTACCATTCCCGCAGTTGTCCACCCGCTTCTCAGCCCTACAACAAGCCACCACATCTTTTCCCCAACAACCGCTTGTTGTTGTCCTCCCTCCAACCTGCTACCAACATTCTCCCAGCAAGACCGCAACTTCACATACTCCATCACTAAACTCAGCCGCCCTTCCTGAACAACCCAATCTTCTCGTCCACTTGCCAGAATTCCTTCGAGCACTTAGCTAACCCACTTCTAGCAGTCACACTTGTTGTCCCCAAGCCTCCAGATCCACTGGGCTCTTGGGATACACTTTCGAGGTGTTGACTTGTGTCTTTGTTTCTATTTCTCGTTTCTTTCATGTTTTGAAGAGTCTTAAGCAATTTCAAATTCAATAATAATATTTATGTTTCTTTTGTACTTTGGGCTTTCTCCTTCGGTATCAATAGGACTGGTGAGAGTGCCGTCTCTTCTAAATGTTTCTTGGTCCAGTATGGACATGGACCGACCATTCCAAACCGACTACAACCGGCCTCGTTAACAGCCGGTTCAGAAGCCCCACGACAGTCTCTCTATGGGCTTAAGTAGTCACCAAGGGCGTCGTTTAAAAAAATTGCTAAAACTATGATATATAATGGATATTCTGAAAATCTAACTGATCATACACTGTTTATAAAACACACCCGGGGAGGTAAGATTGTTGCAATATATATAGATAATATGATTTTAACCGTGATGATTAAAAAAAAAGTCTTAGAATTAAAGATGTGCTTTCCACTAAGTTAGAAATCAATGACCTTAAAGTCATTAGATTTTCTATTTATGGATGTGGCAAGGTCCAGGAAAGGCATTATTATATCACGAAGAAAATATATCTTAGATCTATTAAACGGACGTTGATGATTGGATGTAAACCTTCTGATACTCCAATGGATCCCAACAAGTTTAAAATGGAGAACCAAATATTTCTGTGCATAAGGGAAGGTACCAAAAATTGGTAGAAAAACTCATTTACATGTCACATACTAGGCCAAATATTGCATACTTTGTCAGTAGTGTGAGCCAACACATGAATAACCTAAACGAATAATATTTGGAGATAGTGTACATGATTCTGAGGTTTTTCAAGAAGACTCCTGGTTATGGATTAATTTTCGAGAAAAGTTAGAAATTTACACTGATGCAAGTTGGGCTGGGGAACTCTCTGACAGAAGGTCAACCATAGGTTATTGCTTTTATGTATGGGGAAATCTGGATACATTAAGAAGTAAGTAGTAAGCTGTTATTTGTAGAAGCAGTGCAAACTTATAATATATGGCACTCATCTTGGGAATCTATAAAAGATCTGGATTATGAAATTGTTAAGGGAATTGTGGTGTACTCCAGTATCTCCTCCAATGCCGAGACAGATGTTTTGTGACAGTAAACAATCATCAATATTGCTAAGAATCTTGTGCATTAATTAACATGACCAAATAGATTGAAATTGATAGACATTTTATCTTTGAGAAGGTTAATGATAGAATTATACAACTAATTAGTTACATTCCGACACACCAAGAAATTGGTTCTTTTTTTAAGCACCTTCTCAAAGTTTATTGTCAAGCTTAGTCTTTACAACATTTATAAACTAGCTTGAGAGGGAGTGTTGAAAGCCAGAAGGTGGGTCGGTCGGCCGACCACCTCAGAATTCGGGGATTCTAATTGGAAATAATTTTTGAAATCCTCTGATGAGTTTTATTCTTTTCTTATTTACATTTTTTNCAAGTAGTAAGCTGTTATTTGTAGAAGCAGTGCAAACTCATAATATATGGCACTCATCTTGGGAATCTATAAAAGATCTGGATTCTGAAATTGTTAAGGGAATTGTGGTGTACTCCAGTATCTCCTCCAATGCTGAGACAGATGTTTTGTGACAGTAAACAATCATCAATATTGCTAAGAATCTTATGCATTAATTAACATGACCAAACACATTGAAATTGATAGACATTTTATCTTTGAGAAGGTTAATGATAGAATTATACAACTAATTAGTTACATTCCGACACACCAAGAAATTGGTTCTTTTTTTAAGCACCTTCTCAAAGTTTATTATCAAGCTTAGTCTTTACAACATTTATGAACTAGCTTGAGGGGGAGTGTTGAAAGCCAGAAGGTGGGTCGGTCGGCCGACCACCTCAGATCTCGGGGATTCTAATTGGAAATAATTTTTGAAATCCTCTGATGAGTTTTATTCTTTTCTTATTTACATTTTTTATGTTTATTTCATAATTATTTACTCACCAAATTTAGATTAGATATATTTGGTAAGCTTATAAATTAGGAGGGACTTGTTTCCCAATATATATATATATATATATATATATATATATATATATATATATATATATATATNTAAAATTTAGTTGTTTAAAAAAATATAAGAACTTGGTAGCACTCGAAGAGTGCTCGAAATTGTAGCAGACTAGTTGGAAGCAAATTGAAGAATCTCAATGGCCGAGTTCAAGTATTTATCTTAGTAGCACATGAACAATTATTTACTTCAAAAAAAATATATTCTCTATCTTTAGCATGAGTTATTCAAAATTATAATGGCAAGAACACTGATTTAGTGCATTGATACGAGATGAACATGCTGACACGGGGTGCTAAAGGCACTAGCCGGCTGAACCGGCTGGCAATATTTCCGATCCAGTGGGCCAATCCAGGCGGGAGGATTCGCGTGCCCTCTAGGTGGGGAGAAACTACCACCCCTCCTATTCCCTTCCTTATGCGCTCTTCTCTTTATGGAAAATCTTTAGTGGCTATGTTCTGGAGTATTCCTACTTCCCCACCCCTTCCTTTTGTGTGGGATTTTACTTTCCTATTTCTGTCCTTTTCTCCTTCAATAGGAGTCTATATATTGTTGTTTTCAAAAAATTAGGGTTCAGTTTTTGTTCTTTTCATATTCTAGATTCCCGTGTGAAGGTTGTTTTCTTTGTTCTAGGGTTGTATCTGAAGAGGTGGTGGTGTTCCGTCTGTATCTTACTCCAAGTTTGTGTTGTATCTTCCTCACTCCCCTTCTTCAATCCTCCAATTCCCTTCTCCTTAGTCGCCGGACCTCGCTGTCCAGCCCTCCGATCACCAACCTGCATTCTGCCGGCCACTCCAGGCAGCCCTCGCTGTCCAGGTCATCCCCAACATGCCTTTCCCATCACTTTCCTTGTCGCCCCACTCCTCCAATCATCAAATCAGCCACCACCCCTCCTTCGAAATTTCCTTTTCTAATCTGCCCAGCTTCCTACAATCCTCCCCGTCCCCATACTACTTCGCCAACGCCACTACCGCCCTACCGCCCTAGATTCTCGCTTCCGGCCTTACCGGAGCATAATGTCATTGTATTGTTCTTTTCAGTTGTGCGTGCCGTAGCCCTATTTCTACATTAATAGAAGTTTGATTTTGAGTTTCCGCCGAGTTCCTACTTATTCCTGTATCACNTTGCTTCCCTTCTTCTCATTTTTCTGTCATCCTACATCATTTTACCCACCAGATTTGATTCTCAAACACCTTCGGGGAATCCTAAACTTATTTCAATAACTCTCTACTAACATGTTGGGTGACGCTCTCTCTGATTTGGTTCCTCTAGGGAGTTATCATTTTCTGAAATTACTTAGATTCATCTTTTGAGTTACTGTCCTTAGTACTCGCTAATGTTTAGAATGATAGAGTATCATCTAATTTTGGATGTTGGGACTTCTAATACCTTAAGAGTAGTGCCCGGATTAGATATAGTTAAGCCTATCAATGATCATTTTTACTCGTACTATTTCTTCTACATTTGATATTACAGTCAGGTTTGCAATTGCTATGTTTGATTGTTCTAAAGTGGAGCTTATTGATGCCTAAAATTACTTAGATTCATCTTTTGAGTTGATGTCCTCAGTAATTGCTAATGTTTAGAATGATAGAGTATCATCTAATTTTGGATGTTGGGACTTCTAATACCTTAAGAGTCGTGCCTGGATTTGATATAGTTAAGCCTATCAAGGATCATTTTTACTCATACTATTTCTTCTACATTTGATATTACAGTTAGACTCACAATTGCTATGTTTGATTGTTCTAAAGTGGAGCTTATTGATGCTCAAGCTCGGTCTTCTTTTAAGATTCTATCAAAAATTTTACCTCATTCAGTAAAAAAAAGGTTTCATCTGGTGTTTTTTTGCTTAAACCCTTAAAAAAAGGCTTTCTCCATTTTTTGAAATTCATTAGATTCCAATCTAGACATAACTCCCTTAATGATTTTAGCATCATGATTTAAAACGCTTCTCTTTGAAACTTTGTTTCTTTCTTAGATAGACATTAATTGCTACACCTTTTGTTATCTTGATCAAATATATTTTTTTAATGGAGGCATTCATTTGAAATTGCTATTTCATTTAACTCTTTTAATATCAGTTATAAAATTTAGCTGTTTAAAAAAATATAATAACTTAGTAGCACTCGAATAGTGCTCGAAATTGTAGCACACTAGTTGGAAGTTGGAAGCAAATTGAAGAATCTCAATGGCCGAGTTCAAGTATTTATCCTAGTAGCACATGAACAATTATTTACTTCAAAAAAAATATATTGTCTATCTTTAGCATGAGTTATTCAAAATTATAATTGCAAGAACACTATTTAATGCATTGATACGAGATGAAAATGTTGACACGGGGTGCTAAAGGCACCAGCCGGCTGAACCGGCTGGCAATATTTCTGATCCAGTGGACCAATCCAGGCGGGAGGATTCGTGTGCTCTCTAGGGGGGGCGAAACTACCACCCCTCCTATTCCCTTCCTTATGCACTCTTCTCTTTATGGAAAATCTTTAGTGGCTATTTTCTGGAGTATTCCTACTTCCCCACCCCTTCTTTTTGTGTGGGATTTTACTTTCTTATTTCTTTCCTTTTCTCCTCCAGTAGGAGTATATACTGTTGTTTTCAGAAAATTAGGGTTAAGTTTTTGTTCTTTTCATATTCTAGATTCCCGCGTGAACGTTGTTCTCTCTGTTCTAGGGTTGTATTTGAAGAGGTGGTGGTATTCCGTCTGTATCCTACTCCGAGTTTGTGTTGTATCTTCCTCACTCCCCTTCTTCAATCCTCTCATTCCCTTCTCCTTAGTCGCCAGACCTCGCTGTCCAGCCCTCCGATCACCAACCTGCATTCTGCCGGCCACTCTAGGCAGCCCTCTTGTTGTTTGGGTCATCCCCAACATGCCTTTCCCACCACTTTCCTTGTCGCCCCACTCCTCCAATCATCAAATCAGCCACAACCCCTCTTTCAAAATTTCCTTTTCTAACCTGCCCAGCTGCCTACAATCCTCCTTATCCCCATACTACTTCGCCAACGCCACTACCGCCCTAGATTCTCACTTCCGGCCCTAGCCGGAGCATAATGTCATTGTATTGTTCTTTTCAGTTGTGTCCTGTTGTAGCCCTATTTCTACATTAATAGAAGTTTGATTTTGAGTTTCCGCCGAGTTCCTACTTATTCCTGTATCACATGCATTTAGATCGGAGTTTTAATAGTTGCTAGGAGTCCTGCATATTCACATGCTTGTTGTGAATTGGAATAATAGTTTCGTGTACAATCTCGCTGGCAGTGCATCTTAAGACGAAATTAAGCTTTTTAAGTTTGCCATTTCTATCCGTTACAATGTCATAAAGCAATAAACTTAAATTTATTTCCACAGTTTCATGTCTTTTTTTCTAAGCAGGTACTTTTTTATTTAATTTTTTTTTAATGGCCGTTGATTTTGTTAAATCTCATCTATTGCGTGTCATTTTTCAATGATAATATAATTAATTCGCCTTTTGAAGTTTCAAGGATTAACATTATTACAATTGTCCTTTTAGGCAAATAGTAAGGCATTGCTGGTTTTTCCAGGAAGGGCACATTGTGAACCTCATCGACATATCTCATGGGCTGAAGCTCACTATGTTATAGATGACTATGGAGGTGAAGATTCCTTATTTATTTTATGCGTTGCTTCAGGTTTTGGTGTATATTTATTTGCAAATATTAAAAATAATATTTTTTATCTGTTAGATATGTTTTTTGAACTTTTTGATGACGAAAACATCTTGAAAGAAGACAGCTCAAGCAATCCTGTGGTTTGTATTCTTTTCCACATTTTTTTTTCTTGTTTATTTAAATGCCACGTGANGTTGACTAGAGCGACACCGGTTAGGATCCCACGGTTCTCTCGTTCCGACATCACTATTTTCTCTTGAATTTACTTAGTCTAAACGAGTTGTTATGCTTATTTAAACTGGGGAGATCTCATTAGCAATCGTGGGTTGCCTCTTTTGAGGGACTCCCGCAAATTCAAATGGATGAATTATTATGATTGTGTTGTTTTTTTTTTAATTTTTTCATACATTTTATCTTATTGAGTGGTTTGGAGAGATCTCACTGTCGTGAAGTTTGATGTCGTCCTTTTCGTCTATTCCAGGGGTAGCTCTACGATCATTTAACGCTTCAACCACGTCCGAATTTACCTCGTAAAGGCATACCGAGAAGTTAGTTTAAAGGAAAGTAATGAAAATAATTCCTTAAATCTAAACCAATTCAAATCATGAAAATAACCATGTAAACATGATCAAATAAGCTTGTTTGACTGAAGTGGATGCAAATAAACAAATGAA
>JXCR01059902.1:5188-19511 GCA_002079205.1 Phalaenopsis hybrid cultivar
TCTATATTTGGAAAATCTACAATATTTCTGAATTAGATAGGAACTCATATTTTCATATTTCTTAACTTTAAAAATTTCTAAACTTTAAGTTGGTCTCGTTTACTAAATATTTTTTTCTAAATTGGACTACTGCATTTCTAAATCTAAATTTTAGTAACTCCTAAAGAAACTTATATACATATCATACTTATTTGGTTTTTAATGATTGAAGTGTCACTTGAGGACAAGTAACATTTTGAGTTTGGGGGATTTTGATACACCTAAAATATATAGTGTTTTTAGACACATTTTTATACCTATCAAATATTACGTTTTAACGGAAGGTATTTGTGTGTTTTTCTTTCAGGTACAAGTAAAAAGATGAAAAATGCTAAAAAGAGTAAAAAATGATCAAATTTGGAGCAAAAATGTGAAAATTGTGCTAAAGTGTTGTGGCGCCTAAGCGTCAGATCCAGCGCTTAAGCGCTGATGAAATAGAGAAGGCCACGCCTAAGCTTCAGAGGCCCCGTGCTTAAGTGCCAGAAGTAGTTATGTGATGGTTTACTTCATTTTACCGAATTTTAAAGGGACATTTGAGGCACCTATTGGCTAGAGAGGGTGGTTATAACCACTAGAAACAAAAATATGCTTAAAAGACTTGTGAAATTAGGCATCNCGCCAGAGGCAGTTATGTGATGGTTTACTTCATTTTACCGAATTTTAAAGGGACATTTGAGGCACTTATTGGCTAGAGAGGGTGGTTATAACCACTAGAAACAAAAATATGCTTAAAAGACTTGTGAAATTAGGCATCCTTTGGAGAATATATCAAATTGGGACACATTTTGAAGAGTTACGAAGGCACCTCTTGGAGATTTATAAAAGAAGAAAGTTGAGACTTTTTTAAGAGTCCTGAAAAGTGCTAAAAAGGGGGAGTTTTAAGAGAAACATTTGGAGAGATTTTCAGGCACCACAAATTTACTTTATCCTTTTTGTATTTAGTTTTATTTTGAGAGTCAAGAGTGTTGTAAAAGAGAAGAGATTCAAAGGAACTTCAAGGTTTGGTGGAGGATTTGAGAATTAAAGTGTTGTAAAAGAGAAGAGATTCAAAGGAACTTCAAGAGTTTGGTGGAGGATTTGAGATAAGTTTTTATCTTTTATTGTTAAACTACTTTGGTTTTAATCGAAACTTCTTGTTGGTTTGACAATGATTTCTACTTTTAAACTAAAGTGTGTTTCTTATTTTCTCCATGGATTCTGAGTAATTTTCTTTATCTTTCTTCTTAAGATGATAAGTAATTAAGTGTTGGATGGAAGGATTTTAAGTAGTTTTCTTTATCTTTCTCCTTAAAATGATAAGTAATTCTACTTTTTGTTTTAATTGAGACTTTTTTATCTTTTTGTTTTAGACTACTTTTGGTTTTAATCGAGACTTGTTGTTGGTTTGACAAGATTTCTTCTTTTAAACTAAAGTGTGTTTCTTTTTCATGGATTATGAGTAGTTTTCTTTATCTTTCTCCTTAAAATGATAAGTAATTAAAGTGTTAGGATTTTGAGTATTTTTCTTTATCTTTCATCTTAAAATGATAAGTAATTAAGTAATGGATAAAATGAGTAGTTTTCTTTATCTTTCTTCTTAAAATGATAAGTAATTAAGTTTTGGATGGAATTTGTGAGACTTCTTATTGGTTTGACAATGATTTCTACTTTTAAACTAAAGTGTGGTTTTGTTTTCTCCATGGATTTTGATTTGACAATGATTTCTACTTTTAAACTAAAGTGTGGTTTTGTTTTCTCCATGGATTCTGAGTGACTATGATTTCTTCTTTTAAACTAAAGTGTGGTTTTGTTTTCTCCATGGATTTTGAGTAGTTTTCATGAGACTTTTTGTTGGTTTGACAATGATTTCTTCTTTTAAACTAAAGTGTGGTTTTATTTTCTCCATGGATTTTGATAGCTTTATTTATCATCCCTTAAAATGATAAGTAATTAAATTTGATGGAAGTTGTGGAGAGTATTGATCTTTAATGTTGGAAAAAGTTGTGAAAATTTAAATATGGATGGAAGTTGTGGAGAGTATTGATCTTTAATGTTGGAAGAAGTTTTGATGATTTAAATCCATGAACAATGGAGGTTGTGGAGAGTATTGATCTTTAATGTTAGAAGAAGTTGTGATGATTTAAATTTATGCACTTTAACGGAGAGTATTGATCTTTAATGTTGGAAGAAGTTGTGATGATTTAAATCCATGCACTTCATTGAGTAGTTTTCCTTATCTTTCTCCTTAAAATGATAAGTAATTAAAGTGTTGGATGGAAGTTAAAGAGAGTATTAATCTTTAAAGTTGGAAGAAGTTGTGATGATTTAAATCCATGTGCTTCATTTACTTCTTGATCTGGCCTCTCTAGATGTTAAAATTTGTTGTGAGAACATATAAGAACCGAGTTGGTATTGTCTCAGTCAACAATTAGAAAGAATCATATGAGGTTGTATGAATGAGATTTAATTCATATGATTTAGTGCAAATAAATATAGAAATAATCTTTGAAGAGTGTAGATTTAAAGAACTTTAAAGTGACAGGTTAAAGCCCCAAACTTGGTTTATTGTTTTAAGTTCTGATACGAGATGTTAGCCCCCAGGTGGAGGGAATCGAGGGAACTCTAGAGTGAGAGCCAGTATCTTCTCTGCCTAGCCGGTCTTCAGAACTATTCAAAATTTAAATTAGTCAATGTTCTTTATAGCATCTCTAGTAAGGGTAAAGAATATTATTGCTCATATTTTGCACAACACAATTTGCATAATTACACAACATTATTTCTATACTTATTACTGATTCATGATAAGAGGAAATATATTTTTATATACAGTGTTTTTCCTTACATAAACTCAAGTTATCTTTAGAAGTTATTACTGTTTTGTCAAAATATCAAAAAGATTTAATTTTAATTACTATAAAGATATCTACAGCTTAAGTATTTGTCTTTTTCAATTAGAAAGTTTGTTGTTTAATAGTGCATATTGCTATTTTTTCCTGTGGGTTCAATATTTAGGTCTTAATAAAAAGTCCTATATTACTTGAGAACGATACGTATAGTTGCGTAGTATCGCAATATAAAAAGTTAAAATTTTATTTTCTCCAGGATCAAGTTTTTGGTTCTATTGCAAAGGAAACATAAGTGAAAAATATCATCAAAATACATTGTTATACTGTTGCATATAAACAGTCACGATATCACCTGCTGTCATATGCGAATGGTTTTATTTTTGAGTTAGAATTTGGTGTTGGATTTGAAGAATTTTAGGCATAAGAGGAGGCCTGCTATGTTGTGATATTGTGGTGTGTTGTGGTAGTGCCACTAGAGGAGCAAGTTTTGAAAATCTTGGTCATTGGACATCCATCCCCAAGAGAGCCATAGTAAGTCATTCCTTGCATGTAGGAATCTATGTTAACTCTCTATGCCCATGCCCTGATTATAGACTGTGGTTGGTTCCATTTCTGCTTCATTGAGCCCAAAATATCAATTTCCTTCTTTTTGTCCTTAATAGTAATAACTTCAATTCCTTGGATATGGGCAAAACATGAGGGCACTCTGGCTTTGGCTTTGGCTTTGGCACGAACAATGGAGAGCATCTTTTATTTTCATTTCTTTAGTTTTAAATATTTATTTACATGTCAAAAAATTCTTTTAGGAAAGAGTAATGTGGGTATCCTTAAATAAATTTGACGTTCTGAATGCATCTACGTAGTTCATTTTATGATTGGAGATCATTTGAGTAATATCATTTAAATTTGTGATAATTTGAGCTCAAATTATGTTGTCGTGTCATCGACATGTAAATTTTAGCATGTTGCTCCTTTCAATTACTAAATGTCTTTTCTTAGATAATTGTGACGCTCTTGACGCGTTCTTGTAATCTGTTTTAGTGAAAAAAAAATCTTATTATATCTCTCTTGAAGCCTAGATAATACTTTTGAACTCTTTAATGCTATGGACGAAATTAGGTCTTCTGAAACCAAATAAACTTATTTATCATATATTTACAATATTAATTATATTTATTCTCTTCCTTTCACATTTAATATGGTGCCCTATATTATGGAAGTTATCCAATCCTAAAATGCTAGAAGGAGCATCAATCATTGATCGCATCGATGAGTTTAAAGATAGTTGAACTCCAATTACAAATTATCTAACAATGAGATTGATAATTTAGGCTTACTTTGATCATTATATTAAAGTTATTATGGCATTATGATACCCATTAGTAGTTCATTTTAATCTACCAACACAAATTTTAGTGATATTAAGGATCTTACCCTCAACAAAGAGATTAGATGATGTGAAAATGGGAGAAGGTACATAATCTTTTATAGCACATTTAATAAAGAGCAAGAGACAAAATAAAAAGGGAAAGGTATGTTAATATTTTGTAGTAAGAACCGATATATATATGATACATAAATTTTAGAAAATATTATTTTCTAATGACGAATAATGTTGTAGACATGTGTAATTAATAATCAAAGTAGCTGAAGATAACATTACATTGTTTGTCAATATTAAACACATTTTTGTCTTAAGGAGAAAAGTGAATTATAAAAGATAAGTAATTATAAATGAACTAATTTTTTCCTACAATTTTGATACCTAAAAAGTGATAAATGTTGCCTTCATGATTATTTATGGCTACAAAACAAACACTCTATATACAACTAATAACATATGAATGATGGGAATGAGAGGCACATCAAAATCTATTGAATAAAATTATCCATTTCAAAAATAAAATTCCAAGTTTAAAGTGTGTTGAATCTACCTTATAATAAGAATATATTTTAGGCAAAATAAATTTAGGTTAGAGTTGACTAATGATCTATAAGATAGAGCAAGACTGTGCATATATTCGGGGGTTGATTCCTTCACAGAAGAATTATACTATGTTACCTTATTAGATAAAAATAATAGAAAAGTATATGTTAATTTTATTAAAACATAAGTATTATACATTTTCAAACTTTGTTAAATGAAAAAGCACACTAGAGAATTAAACTTAAATTAAAATCAAGAGCATGCACTAGACAATAATTAGGAGTTTAAATCTAGTAGACTTAAAAAATATATAATTTACAGATTCAAATAGAGATAGAAATTTCAAAAATTTTACAATAAAATAAAGTTTCTAAGAATTTGAAAATAATTCTTAAATAAATATGGAAAGAGCATGAGAATTTATGCAAGCCTTTCAAAGGTCTTCTAGGAAAATATATTTAACAGTGTAGCACATCTAAAGAATTGTGGGTCATCCATTGCACTTTAGTATGGGCTTCTTAGAGAATTCTAGAAGTGCAAGGAGATTTTTTCATCATATTATGAATGTTTTCTTTGTATCATATATTTTTGTCAATCAAATTGACCATGATAATCTCAATCCAAAATCTAATAAGTGTAGGCTCATTGGATATGTGGGAAATGAATTTCACTATAAATATTAGAATATTATAAGTAAATTAGGAGTAGAAATGTTTATTTATATTAAATATCTATTATTCAAAGAATTCTTGCTCTATAATATGTTAAATTTTATTATTTGTCCATGAGAGAATAGAGACATGAAAACTCAAGAAATATTTGAACTCAAAAACACACACCCAAGTTTGAAGGTCATAAAAATGTTACATGTTGACCAACTATTATTCTCCTTCTTCTTTATTATCAGTTTCTTATAAATGCCAAAAACTTTGAGTGATATTAGAAAGTCATATGAGTAAATAAAATTTCATCATTGTAGAAGAAAGAGTATCTTCATAGCAACATGAGATGTCTTTACAAAGAGTAGCTTCTCAATGCTCTTCATCATTTCAAGCAAACATTCGGAAATGTCTTATTTTGTCATTTTACATAAATAACATGTGAATTGTATATATTAATTATTAAAATACCAACAACTTAAGAATATAACTATCAAAAGAATTTAATATAAAAATCATGGAAATTTTTGAGAGATTCATGTGATAAGAATAGATAAAAAGAAAATTATAACTTACTTAAGCCTTTAGCAATCACAATAAATAAAAAATGTCCTCAATAGATTCAATAAATTTGACAATATGCTCAATAAAATCACAATATATGGTCAATGTCTCTTTCACTTTAATCATTGGATCACTTATATATGAAATGGTCTTCATATGATAAGATACAACAAAAGTATATAAAGCAATCATTAAATTCATAGCTAATATGGGAAAAGAGCATTGAGAAGCTGCTTGGTTGATATCGTGTTATCATAAAAGTAAAACAAACGATTCTCTAAAATTTTAGATGATTGATAATAGAGACATAGAAGATAGTAAAGTGTAAACAAATAATTTATATATGGATGCTACCATCATTAGTAAGATATCATAAATTCAAAAAGCAATTTCGAGCAAACTATGAAGCTTTAACTTAAATCAGTAAGGAGTTGGTTTAACTTAAATCAACCTATAAGATCTCAACAAAACACAAAAAGATGTTGCTCTTTGTTGTTCCCAAACATCATTCATATTCAAAAAAATAATACTTACGCTCCAAGATATTCTACATGCAACTCAAGTAACACTACAAATATGTTTTGCTCAAATAAGATACCCTACAAATTGCCAAGATCAAGAGGATAATAAACCATATTAATATGTTTATATAAGACTTGTTTATAAAATTGGAGGATTCAAAAAGTTGAATAAACTCAATGCATGATGATTTGGAGGTACCAACATATTCGAACAATAAATATTAAGTACAACATTTTTTTTTTGCCAAGATAGAGGTTTTATATGCATTTTCTTCCATCAAGTCTCTATAAGATATGATTAGATCNTGCCAAGATAGAGGTTTTATATGCATTTTCTTCCATCAAGTCTCTATAAGATATGATTAGATCTCCAATTAACTACACATATTACACTGAGATTTGCATATATAATATATTATTTTATTTGGGCTTTGAGCCCTTTCATTGAATATAAGAGATCTTGTGAAAATCTAACAAGATTATATAATTAATTCTATATTTTTAATTGCAATAACCAATATAAATTAGCATCGGAAAAAAACTAATAAAATACTATGAGAAAAAAAAAAGATAGGGGCTTAGTTTTTTCACATGGATAGGGAGAAATGATGCTTTGGATGAATTACATTCANTAGACTTGTGAAAATCTAACAAGATTATAAAATTAATTCTATATTTTTAATTGCATTAACCAATATAAATTAGCATCGAAAAAAACTAATAAAATACTATGAAAAAAAAAAAAGATAGGGGCTTAGTTTTTTCACATGGATAGGGAGAAATGATGCTTTGGATGAATTACATTCACGATATAGTCACATAAGTGTAATGAGTCTTGCCAATGAGAATAAAGAAGTACGCAATAGCTTTCTTCATTGGCTTCTTCCTTTCTCACTTCAATCTTTATCTTTTTACAATAAAAGGCAATATGCTCTTAATATATTTTTCATCAACAATATTAAATGTAGAAGTGGAAGTTTTCACAAGGTGACAACTTCTATATATATATGACAAAACCNCGAGTCTTGCCAATGGGAATAAAGAAGTATGCAATAGCATTCGTCATTGGCTTCTTCCTTTCTCACTTCATTCTTCATCTTTTAACAATAAAGGCAATATGCTCTTTATATTTATCATCAACAATATTAAATGTAGAAGTGGAAGTTTTCACAAGGTGACAACTTCTATATATATATGACAAAACCATTAGTTTATTTCAAAGCATAAAAAAATTATTTGATCTCTATGCAATCATAAATATAGGCAAATCTCACCAAATCAAATTTTATGCCTAGTTTTTCCTTCTTTTTTCTTGCTTTCTAAATTTATTTCTACTAAAAATTTCTTATTTTCTTGACAAGATTTTATCAAAAATCTATTAGAAAGCATTTATTAAAAGAATGACCTTATTTCTCATCAAACATAAAGCTCTCTAATTAATCTCTCTGTTGGACAGCCTAAAATTGGGAAAAGAAGCTTATTAAACTTTATTCTTTTATAAATTTCGATGTGAGGCACTACATAAATACAATTAGATTATTCTATTTAATTAACAAAATGGTCATTTGCATTTGTCATTAACTCAAGGTTAATCATGCCATTGACTTTCAATCTAACCCATACATAGAATAATTCTTATGAAGCAAAGTATAACAATAGCCCTCCAAAAATAGATATGGTAGGCTAAAACCCTAATTCATAATAGACAATATGAAACAAACCATCCCTCTCAACTACATTTTATTAAGAATAGTACATCAAATTTAATGCACAATAAGAGTTAATGAAATCAAGAGATGAAAAATGCAACATTCAGTGGTCAACAACTAATTAACAAATTTCTCATATCCCACATTTGTTTTAAAATTAACAAAAAATTAGTTAAGAAGGGAATCCACCTCTTTGTGTCTATAAATTGATCATTATTTTTCATAATATTTTATGTACATTATTTGGGCTCTGAACCTTGCATTCTTATATCGTAAAAGAACTTCCAAAGACGTTCGTCTCCTGCAGGCTTCGACAATCGCTCCAACCACACGGTGTTTCGAAACGATGTCTTATTTTCATTTGGATATCAATAAATTCTCAACATTATGGTTTTGAAGTTTATAAGAGTTAATTTCATTTTACACTAACTCCTTATAAAAATATGATATAAAAATTTATATAAATAATCAACTGCTATCTTAGCCAACAACTCTAGTCCATGGTCAACATTGCCAACACACTAATATCATCTTCATCATCATCAGAAAACTCATCCCACAATTTGAAGATCTCACCAATCATCAATTTATAAAATATGAAGCTTGAAAATCAGTACTGAATGCATGCTGAGCAAGAGTTCTTCCATTCTAGCCATCTATTAATAAAATTTACCAACAGCCCATATAACTATTAATGTACGTGTCACATAATTTCATGGGTATAATCTTCTAAAATGTAGGCAACCATAAGCCTAATGTTAAAGCCATATTCCTTGCATTACATAGCAAATATATATAAATTTTGGGAATTTACATACATAGCACATACTTCTTATGCATTTAAGCTTTCATATTTATATACATAACAATTTGGTGCTGTAAATCCATACATAATCATGGCAAGGTGCATTTCACTGTAAAAAGGTTATAATAGTGCTATTTTTATGTGAGATTAAGGATTTGGGTGTCGTGTGTAAATATGAAATGTAAATTTAGGTGTGAGATATGTAAATGCCCCCAGAAACGACAGAACAACAAACCTTTATCTTTTCTTCTTGCCTTGATATGAAACAGCCTGCAAGGATCTCCCAGATTTTGCTCATATAATAAATTAAGCTGCACAGCAAGCAATCTTTGAACATCTCCTAATGATTTGCATCTGTACATCTGAGGCTTGGTGCTCCCATATTCATCAGTTCAACCTTACGCTTGCCCAAATTCAAATCTAAACATGAAGTGTAGTTCTCGCCCTCAGACCTGTAATCAAATGGCATATTTTGCTCGTCGCCGTCGAGACGATGTGAGAGATTAGCACAGCAAGAATAGATATCTGAACCACAAGTATTGCAAAGGTAGGCAAACTCCAGCATAATTTCCACAATCAATGAAGATTTTGCATTATAGAGCCAGCAGGCAAGTAGAGAACCTCACCTTAGACATGAAGGATCAGAAGGAAAAGGGAAAAAAAATGAGTGACATCAGTGCTAAAGATATGGTAAACTTGGGTAGGATTAAGGGTGTAATCAAGTTGAGCCGAGCTCGAGTCTTCATTAGCTCAAGCTCAACACGCTCAACAAACATAAGCTTGAGCACAAGCTCGAGTAAAGCTCAAAGGGCCAGCTTGAGCTCAGCTCACAGCAAAAACAATAGGCTTGTAAAAAGGCTCACAATCTCAAGTGGAAGAAAAAGTTGTCATAAAAGCTCGCTAGAAAAGGCATCCATGAGACCCATAGCTGGAGAAGAAAAAGTTTTGCAGCATAAGCTCATTGGAGATAGCATGGGTATAACCACTGGCTAGCTAATTGAGCAGGATTGAGAGTAGTCGAGCCAATCCTCTACAAGCTTGAAGATAATTGATGGCTCAAAAATCGAATCAAATTTTGGCAATCCGGCTAAACTTTGAAAAGTATAACTTCTGTAACTTTTCAAAACTCCCCATTGGCAATCAAATTTTGGCAATCCGGCTAGCTAATTGAGCAGGATTGAGAGTAGTCGGATTTCAAGTCATACAGACTAGCTTTTGATTGGCTCAAAAAGTTTTTCTTTAGAAAAAAAATGGGTCCCAATATCAATAATAAATCTACGCTTTACCTGAAATATTCTTCTACTTTATCCCTCAATTGTACCCACAAAAATAGCTAAATCCCTCATAACTTTAATATGGCATCATCTAGCTAAATCAACTTTTGAATATAAAGTGTCACATAAAAACTTCTTCATTATCATCATTCTCAAGTAAATAAGACATCCAAAAAGTATAACTTGATCCATGCATTAATATCATAGAAGGCCCATCTTATGGCAATTAAAACATATGATCTCTCTAATATCTTTAGAACTCCCATCAGTACGAGTCCTAATGGCCTATGTGCCACTAATGGTGGGTAAAGGCCTACCAGTAGGCCTTTGGGTGGGAATAGTAGTCTGGCTCTTAAGATTACATAACATGCCCATCACGAGGGAATGATAAAAAATATGTGTTAATCCAAGGCGCCAAAAAATCTTTTCCTCATTCCTAATGTCTATTCTAAGATTAGCAATGTATTTATTTACCAATTAACAATTATTATCTGCATGATTGATCCTAAAAACTATGTTCTCAAAAACGTTGAGGGCCCTTCCTTAAGAGTTAAATATTATCCATATAATTTTTTTTATCATGATGCCTTAGACAATATTTGGTCCTAAGTAATTCCTTCATTTTTACTCAGTGTCCTTCCAAATCTTTTTTATATTGTTAAGATAATGGTCCAAAAGATTTCAGCATATGATCAATGAGCATCATCTAACAAAAATAACTTTATGATAATCATTCATCTTATGCCACTAAAATAACTCATGCATACGCACTACCCAATCAAAAATTCATTAGGAGCATATAAATGGTGATGGCACTGTGGTTGTAATAGGGAGGGATTGATTGTCCTAAGGGGAAAACCAAATTGCTAGAAGTGGTGTGAGAAGGTAACAGGTCATTGGTGAGCAGCTTATTTTAAGCTATATATGGTTTCCTGCATGAGGAAAACACGTGGGAGATGGAAATCAGTAAAATATAGGGGGTTGTGACATGTAAATTATTTTATTGAGGTTATCAAGTAGTAACGCATTGAAGACATCAAAGGTAGTTTGACAGTTGCAGTTGAATTCATGGCTTACCTCTATTTTAGATCCCTGATAGTTAATGTGTAACAAGTGGCTAATCTAGAAAAATGGTGATTTCATTTAAAATGTAAAGGTGTTTTGATCTGAGGTTAACCATCTTGAATCAAGCTTGCATTAGTTAGGAAAGACTGATAGAATTGGAAGTTCGTTGTTTATCCTGAAGGATTATTTGCTAGACAAGTTGCCGTATTGAAATTGTGTTGTAGGACAGAATAAGGATGGGAAGAGGTAATGGTAGGCTTGTGGTTGTTGCTATGGCAAGGACAATGACTACAAATGGTGTTTAGGATAGAGTGAGTAGTTGAGAAGCTTTGTGGAGAGTCTGGACAAGAACAAGAGGCTGTCATCTATGTTGAAGACATACAACAGGTAACAATCTTAACGCTAACTTCACTCTCCTCAGTAAACTTAGTAAAAATCCAATATGAGCAATTTGGTTGCCAACTCTTAATTTTTAAGAATTCAAATAACCTCAACTCCATCTCATTCAACTCAATCAATTGAAATATGATATGGATACTTTTAACCGAGCTAGCATGGTAGACTGCAACAAAATTTAGAGCCCCACTACATCCAAGCCCTCACTCCCAAATGGTCTCCGTTCAGAATTTGCCAATCCAGCCCTATATTGCAACCTAGCTAACTCTTTGCAGTACATCAGCATAACATGACAGGATTTATCCTTAACAATAGATTGTTTATGCCAATATATGCCTCAAGGACAAACTCTTTACTTTTAGATCAAAAAATTTGCTTCAATATATAAAAGGGGGCAGAAATCTAAGAATACAAGCCAAAGATTTCACTAATAAAAACACTACAGCTGATTACTATACTACTAGGTCACCCATTAATTTTAAGGTGTCTTAAGAAGCAATCCATAAAAGCCATATTCTCCACCAAAGCAGAATATGAAAGGCTTGCAATTCCTGCCACGGTTATCATATAGCTCTGAAATACTACAGGAATTCAGTCTTGATCACCTCTGCCCGCCACTATTTCAAGCCTAACTATAGCAAACAATCCAAAGGCATGTGAGAATAAAGCACATTGTAAACACTTTATTCGAGACTGCATCAAATCAAAGCATATCATAATCCACCATGTTACATCTCAAAACCAATTAGCTGATACCTTCACGTAAACAGACTCCTAATATCTTCATTCTTTTACAAAGCAATTTGATGATTCCAAGGTAACCCTCAATTTGATGGAAGGTGAGAATAGCACTAATCAGCAAGGATAATGGAGCCTCACAGCCATTACCAAACACAATAACACATGTAATCATTCCATCATTACTGCTCAGCTAAAACTTCACATAATCATGACCTCTCGCATAAAACAAACTTTGTCCTACTGTAATACAGCTGTTACCATTCCCTATAAAAGGCAATACAAACTCTACTGTTTGATATAATGAAACGAATAAAGCTTAGCTT
Source organism: Phalaenopsis hybrid cultivar (assembly GCA_002079205.1). Classification (NCBI taxonomy): domain Eukaryota; kingdom Viridiplantae; phylum Streptophyta; class Magnoliopsida; order Asparagales; family Orchidaceae; genus Phalaenopsis; species Phalaenopsis hybrid cultivar. The sequence goes on from JXCR01059902.1 coordinate 18,037, forward strand.
TCCCTGAGCCACACTCTGGCTACATTTTCTGTTGTCTTTTCTGTAATGCTCGAAGGCTTAAATCCCTTTCAGTCACTAGCCAGTTCCTTGGGGATCTGCACTAGTGTAAACAACTTCGAAAACTGTCCACAATTGATCAGTAAGTAGCTGTCACAGAGTAAAAGTTTGGAAAAAAAATTAAAAAGAAGAATATACAGCAAAATATTGGCACTTGAATAATAACATAGTTTCATGTGCAGCATACAGTCAGTGGAAAAGCTCTGGCCTTGCAAAATAGAGAATGGTTTACATAAAAAACATATAAACAAATCCTACCTGCAATAAAAGAATAATCTGTGACATCAAAATCACCACGTGCTTCTCTGTATATCAGGAATTAAGAAAAAACATTTACGTAATTCAACTCCACAACTTCAGAATTACCAAAGAAGCAAACTTATCATACTAACCAAAGCCTGCCTAAGTATTAACTCCAAAAAAAAAAAAAAAAGATGACAAAGATTCAATGTTCTAAATTTATGGTGAATTTAATGACATTACATGATCTCGAATTTTTTTCTGTTCAATTTACAATATAGCTGAATTTCAAACACAATACAATGAGAACACGTGTTATCTTTCCACCTACCACTAGTGCTAAACTATAACTTAAAAAATTGGGGGTTGATGCAACCAAATTACGGCAGAAAAATTAAAACAGATTTTACTTAACCCAGCTATAGCTATCTGTTGGGCAAATGGAGCACCATACTCTTCATTCATTTAGTACTAGGATTTGTATAAGGCTGATCTGTTTTAAACTGCTAAGAACACATAAAAGCTGCTGCTTCTGAATTCCTTGCCGGGAAAACTGATACCTTTTATCCACTAAACTTTCAGTCAATCTTGAGCTTTTGTACAAATGTTTTGCCAGCTGACGCAATGATCCAAACAAATAAAATTAAAGCCAGAAAATAGCCTGCAAAAGGGAAGAGTTGAATTAAGCAACACTGATATTCAAATATGAATGTTTTGAAGATTTCTATCAATAATAGAAACCTCATAGCATCACAGCTTTTGAGAGAATACTTGAAATGAAAGGTTCAAGATGCACGTGCCAGCTATGGTTCCAAAAAATGCAAAAGCTAGCTGATGCCTAAGAAACCATGGCAGCTCAACTTCCAAAATGCAATGTTCCCTAAATTTTTCTTTAGTGTGGCTTCTATTTGATTTTTTTGGTTGCAACTCTGTAAGAGGAAATTTCACCATGTTGACAGAATCGCCACTGACACTCCTCACTTCAAACTTGATAATATGAGGAACTGTATTCCAATCAATTTCAATTGCCCCAAAGTTTTGCTTGGCTGATGAAAATCAACAAGAATTTCAGCTCTAAGCATCCTAGAATATTTAATTCCATTAGATTCTGTAAAAAGTACATTCCCAAGATGGGGAAACAGTGGACAGTTTTATTTGCTGGGAAATCTTATTTACTC
>JXCR01059909.1:0-51356 GCA_002079205.1 Phalaenopsis hybrid cultivar
TTATTATTATTATTAATTATAGTGATAGGCAGGCTTGTTTTGGTTGTCTAGTGTTGTCATTGATGACATCCATGAAGTTATTTCAAGAAAAACTGATGTAGAAAATGTTTTGGTTACACAGGAAATTTTATTTGGTAAATCTTCCATGATGCTATCATAAGGAATTAGCTGTAGATATGGGACGTTTTTTGATAAAGCCTATATAGTCTCCCGTAAGCTATTACAAGGAATACTGCTGTAGAATACTTATATACTAGGGCATTTCCATGTATTCCACCCAATTCCTATGTATTTACATATCTAACACCTGAACTTTAATTTTACATTTATACCACTGAAATCATTCTTATCACATCAAATATACCACTATTTTAACTTTTAAGTACACCTTGTTCATGCAATAGGCAAGATGGCATATTGAAATTCAGAATATTGCGAAATTAAGCAGATATTTTCATTGGTTTGAGAGGGAATATAAATAACCCTTACATGGATCCTAGAATAGGAAAAAGAGTAAAAATAAAATAATATAAAAGGATAGATATATCACATAATATCTTCAATTAATTAATGGATATTAGTTATTTGAAGATAAAAAAACACATAAAATAGGAAAGCCTAAAATAGGAAAGGAAAGAACTTCTAATTCAAGAAAATAAATATAAAATAGAAAAAAGAAATAACTACTAATTTAAGTAAATAATTTATTCCTCCAAACTTATTTCAGGAATAAATTATTTCCTAATATAACTTCTGACATTCACAATCAAGTTGACACATGGTTGAAAACTATGTTCAACTTAGATTTTGAGTATCAAACAATGGGCAAGGAAGATTCTGTGAAGTAGAGCTTGAAGTCTTCATCATATACTTCGGTTGTCATTGATTCTAGTTTCTGCAATATCTGTTGGTAGACAAAAGTCTCCTTCAAGTAATGATGCAGGGGAGTTTGCAAGGAAGTAGACAACCCGTAAAAAAACTAACTACTAATTGGTTGCGGTTGTTATTGGTTGCAGTTATTGCAGTTTTTGTAGGTAAGCGGAAGACTTCTACAGATAATGTTGCAGGGGAGTTTGCACGGACGTAGACAACCTGTAGAAAAGCTGTAGGGTATGATCTGTAGAAAAGGAAATGGTTCGGAGGTAGGCTTTGTTGCAAAAAAAGCTCTGGAGGAGTGTCAGTTGTAGGAAAGATTCCGGAAGAGGGCTCGGTGCAGGAGAAAGTTCTAGAGTGCCTGATGCAAGAAAAGGCTTCGGAGGAGGATCTGCTTTAAGAAAAATTTTGGAGGACGACCTGATGCAGGAAAAGGCTCTGGATGGCATGATGCAGGAAAAGGCTCCGGATGGCATGATGCAGGAAAGGCTCGGGGGGAGGGTCCTTTGCAGGAAAATCTCTGGAGGAGGGTCTATGCAGGAAAAGCGTCGGAGGAAAACCTATTGTAGAAAAAAAGCTCCGGAGGAGGCTTGCTGTAGGAAAAGCTTCAGAGGAGTGTTTGATGTAGGAAGAGCTCCTGAGGAAAGCATGTTTTCAGGAAAAACTCTGGAAACAATTTGATTTTCAATATCTAATTCAAGGTTGTTAAGAGGGCTCTGAAAGCTAGAATTCAGCCTTCGACATGGAATATTGCTGAGCCGCCTATCCCATATGTATATAGCACCATCCAATCCAGATGCAAGCAACCTTGTCTTGTCAGGTGAAGCAAAGTCTATATCTGATAAGCCATTAAAAGCTTCAGGCAGAGAAAACTTTAGCTTCCCTTTCTCTAGGACTTCAATGGGATCCGTACATACATAACCAATGTTATAGAGATAATCCATATTATGGCTTCTAGATACACACAGTAAACCTCATCTTAGCATCTAATGGCCTAGAAGTACAAATGTGAAAAATTTTGTTTCCTCTTCACACAAACTTGAATATGGGCCATAAACTGAGCAATACAAGGTTTGAAACGCCAACGCAGTTAAACATCTAGATTTGGTAACCGACGCCACATAGATGCTCTTGGAATCAAATTTGGGACTCGAAATTCCCTTCCTTATAAAAGGGTTCGGCCCTATTCTACTTTGAAGCACTAATAACTCGTGTGGCATGCATCGGACTGTCAGGGCGAGGACGGTAATTATACCCAAAAGACCTAACTTCGGAATACAAATAAAGGAGTAGCTGGCAAGAATCACACCGAAAGTTAGAAGAAATTGTACCATCCAATTCAAGGGTACTTCTCTTCCATCCAAACCGACAAAAAGGCCTAGAGTTTTCTCAATAAGTAGCAGGGGTAATCACTGTATCAGCAGATAACTTGGGGTAGAGCGTCAAAAGGTTGGATAACGGCCGTAGGAAGAGAAAACGCCCCTCCCTTCCTGCAAGGAGGATGACAGGAAGAAAATATAAATAACCCTTACATGAATCCTATTAAAGAGGTCTAGTTGTTAGGGCAAGGAATTGGGCTCTGATACTATATTGAAATTCAGAATAATACGAAATAAAACAAATATTTTCATAGATCTTAGAGGGGATACAAATAACCCTTACATGAATCCTATAATAAGAAAGAAAATAATATGAAAGGAAAGATATATCATCTAATATCTCCAATTAATCAATTCATATTAATTATTTCACGATAAAGGAAATAACTTAAAATCGGAAAGCCTAAAATAGGAAAAGAATTAGCTTCTAATCCAAGGAAATAAATATAAAATAGAAAAGGAAATAATTCCTAATCTAAGGAAATAAATTATCACACGAATAAATTATTCATAATATAACATCTAACATGGCATATATGTAGAAAATGAAGTTTAGGTGTGAGAGATGTAAATACATAAAAATTGAGTGGTATGTATGTAAATCTTTCTTACATATTTTGAATTGTTTGCTTGTTGAAACTTAATTGTTGTTGCCTGTCAAATGACCCATATGCGTTTGTTCTTATTCAGGTTCGCCTGAGAAGATTTCTTTTCAGAAAGGATAGTAGCTGAGAATTTGCACTGGCTACTTATTTTAATTAATAAATAGAAAATGGAAATTTGAATTAAACCCTAATAAGGCCTTATTAGTTTTCAGTTAATTCAATTAAGCTCTAATTAAATATTTAGGCTTCAGTCAACGTAAGTTAATGTCTCGGTAATTCATTACTTGTCAATGTTGTTAATCAATTGTGTTTGATTATCCCAATTAAACTAATTAATCCTGATTATCACCATTTAAGCACTGCACAGCCTAATTAAGTCCATTCAAACTTTAACTACTCTCAAGCTGGAATACCACCTCTTTTCCTACCAGCCTTTTTTTTTATTTTCATTTTCTTCAACTATTTTCCCTACCAGCATTCTCTTCACTTGTCATAACATTTGCTCTTTATGGAGGAAACTTAATTTCATAATGATTATCAATTACTAACTTACCTTTTAGGATGGTTATTATTTTATTTGAGTAATTTACACTCAACTTAAGAAATTGAAGTTTATTGAATCATTAATTTGCCTAATCAAGCGCTAATTTCCTTAACTTAATTACTCTCTATGTCAGCATCTTTTTATATTATTCCACAATAAGGGATTCTAATTATTCTCTATTTTATATATTGATTAGCTTCGGTAAACTCAATTATTCTGTAATTTCTGTATTTCTCTGTGGTTTTGTGAGTAAAGTTTACTCTGTTTTAAACATTTTGATCAGTATTTGCTTTTTGCTGCAGCTGAAAGTTGACAGGTGAAAATTTACTTTTGCTAACAACCCATTTGTTCTGCACTTAGCTAAAAATTATGAAAAATAGATTTGTTTTCCACCCAAATGATTGGTCATCCGTTCTAAGGCATTTTTTTCTTGTTTCGTAGCAGGATTAAAATCAAGTGGCACTTACATACAAGCCTCCCAATTCTTATGCATTTACACATATAATGCCTGAACTTTGATTTTTACAGCGATACCACGCAAGGCTTTCGTACCACATCAAATATATCACTATTTTAACTTTTAAAAAGTGAAATACACCTTCTCATGCATAGGTAAGGTGGTATATTTATGTTCAAATTGAAGTTTAGGTGTTAGATATGTAAATACACTGAGTGGTATGTAATGCAAATCTTCCTAAAATCAGTCAAACTGGCAATTGGTGTCTGATGCAACTTAGTTTTTGAAAATATGAGCCATCTTAAAGCTTAACAGAGGCATATAATTCAATGTTAACCCTATACTATTTCGTTACCCGAGCTTCTGGAAATGTTAACTTCATAGTATTTTGAAGAAAGACTGTACAAGAATAATTGTGCATCAAGTTCAATTTACTATACAATATTATGTTCTTTCTTGTTCTTCACCTTTAAGTTATGCCCCCAAATAATTCTATGTATTTTCTTTTTCTTAATCTGATTAAAAAGTAATAATTTTTTTTTTCTCACAAGGATGCTGTTCGACAATATTACTCTCATGATTATCGTGGTCCGTTGCATCCTGCTGGGTAGGTGCTACAATAAATTTTTGACCATTACATATATTCTCTCGACTATCCTTATGTGGCCAATTTAATCCAGAATAATACATTTCACTACTTTAGTCTCTCGGTTATATAGAATTGATCCCAAATGGTGATTCGGAACAAATTTGGGATGTTGAGAGACTAAATTGGGAAAAAAAAAGGTATTTTTAGATTAATTTGGAACAGACGAATAGTGGGGGAATATTTTGGGATTTATTTCATCTTTGTTGTTCGCGGATTGACTCAGCTGCTTTTACTTGATTTGTTTTATCAAGTTACTCTGACATGAGGAATGCTATGGAGGTCAAAACTCCAAGGAGCTCAGTTCTTGGAATTGGTGGAAGCCATATTTCTACTGCTCATCAGGTTTGAATTGAATTATACAAGCTTATCTCATACATCTTAAGATTCATCGGGCTTATATATATTTGTTTGTCGTGTATCCCAGCCTATTGGTTGACATCCACGGTATAAGACCTCTTAGATCGGGGGTTTGAATCACCTCTAGCATAGTTGGCCTTCAAGGAGGTAGTGCTCAATTGTTAGGCACGTTAGGGGTGGTTGGAGGCTCGTATAATTGACTGTGGCCATTTTTCTTTTAATATATAGGGTTTAGGGTTTAGGGTTGAAATCTAAATATTACTTTCTATACAACTTCATATTAAAGATGAATTTGAAATTTTAAAGTTTACACTTCTAGTTTATTTTCAATTTAATTTAAAATCATTTTGAAGGGTCACTTGCCAAGCTTGATATTTTAAATGTTAGAAACAGATTGAGGGTCCGTTTGGGCTATTTATAGCTGTTTGTCGAAGCTGTAAAATTATTGTGGAAAAACTAATGTTTTTTAGAACTATTATTCGCTAGTGGTGCTCCAAATGAATCGAACTAAGTCGAGCAAAGTTGTTCAAGCTTGATTTCGATTTGGGCTTTTAGGACAGTGTTAGTTTATTTCATTTGACATTCATTGTTACTTCGGGCTTGGTTAAAAAATGAGCCTTATTGAGACGAGCTTGTTGAACTTAGAAAATGAGATATTAATTGAACAAGCTTCAAAAAAGCGGCTTATCTTTAAGACTTTAAGAGTTGCTTCTCTTGTTTATTCAACTTTTTTCCAATCATTACCTTCTAGCAAAATCCAACTCTATTAGTCTTGTTCACATACAGCTGGTCCCTTTTTTGTCTTCAGCAATTTCTCATCAGCTCCTGTGTCTTTCCTCACTTTGTTCTCTAGGGTTCATTTATTTTATAACAGTATTTAAAATGGAGATTTGTCTTTATCATTAATAAATTAAATCAATATATCAATGATTTTTGTCATATTTTTGAATTAATTTTGTAACTGTTTTTTTAGTCTGAGGTTTACATATTTTTAAATTTTGGGTGCATGTAGGTAGCATGTGGGGAGAAATTTTATCAATCTAGTGCTTAATATTAACTAGTTTTATGTATTTTTAATCATTTAATAGTTAGGATAATTAATTTTTAATTAGGGTTTTAATTTATGCAATATCATGTTACACCTTCATGAGTAAGTCCTCGTCGCCTTTATTTCTTCTTTGTTTGCTAGGATATCAAGTATGTGGGACGCCAAATTTTCGGGTTTAAATATGGAGGTTTTGGCTTAGAAAAGATGCTATATTTGGGTCAATTTCAAACAATATTTTGTTAGAAATTTTAATTAACATAATATTTATCATTAATTAAATCTATAAATTAATAATTAATTATACATCAAGAAAATTAATTAATAATTATATTCTTAATTTATGCTTAATTATGTTAAAAAAAGTCAAGATCTTAAGCTTTAATAATACCATTCAAGATTATAAATGAAATTGGATCATCTTATTCAAACTTTGTTCATTCCACAACTGAGTATTTATTAAAACAGTCATATTTGTTCAATTAATTAATTAAACATTCATAAATAAATTCTAATCATGCGGGATCATAAGTAGCTTGAGGGGTGTATTATTTCTTTTGCAGCCCATAGGCATTGTAAAATCTCTCTTTTACAAAAGCCAAACTATGGTTTTCACATACAACTGTCATATTAGCAAATTTCATTGCAAAAATTTGCCAATCATCACACAATTTTTTTTTATTAGCAGTAGGGATGCATTAGCCAAACAAATTTATAATTGCGATATGGGAAGCAGAACATTAGTTCCCCCCAAACGGATTTCAAGTTGCTTTGAAAATTTCCTGATTAATAGATAGATATAGATATCTTTGCCACATACCCGAGCCTGGTGGTTGGCATCCTTGGTGTAAGACCCCTTAGGTCGGGGGTTCAAATCCCTTCTAGCGACGGGAGCCTTGGCGGCACTCGATTAGTTAGGCACATTAGGAGTGGTTGGAGGCTCGTATATAGCCTCTGGCCATTTCTTTAATATACATAATCTATCTGTGTGTGTATTTATATATATAGATTATGTATATTTTGTTTGTTTTAGACAAATAAAGTTTTATTTTGTTTCCATTTTATATGATTCAGACTTTGGATAAGCATTAAAATCTTATTCTTGTCCCTTCTCAGGTGCCCCCAAGCTCACCATGGAGATACAGAGATCATGCCAGGCGATGAAATTCGTGCAGACCTTAAAAATAAAATCCAACGATCCTGAAGGCTTATCTATCTTTTTTTTTCTTTTTGTGGCAACCATTCCCTGTTCTTTTGCTTTCATGTTAGCTATTGTTCTTATGGGGACCTGAGGATGGAGTTAAAGCAACGGCAACTTAAATTTTACTGATCATAATTAGCAAAAAGAAATTGTTGTTTTAGCTTTGAAAATGGCCATTATGAAAAGAATAGCGCTGCTAGCGATGCACAGTTGTAATTTTATTTTTTTAGTTGGATTATTATGAAAATCCTTCAATGCTTTTCTTAATCTGTACTTATTTTTGGATGACATTTATATCTTGTTGTGTGTTATTTTGGTGATTAGCGTTTATTATATTCCTATTAGATGTTTATAATGCCTTTATATTCTACAAATGCTCCCCATTCCATTCAAAGGAGAAAATGTCCCGTCAACGGACGTGCAAACGATGGTGTAAATTTTCTTTCTGTTCAGATCAACGAACCGGAGGGAGCAAACCACTATAGCTGATATGTCATTTTCTTTCTGTTCTGAAAAAGAAAAAAACTAGTGCCTTTTTTCTTTGAGAAAGCTTCCTCGCGACTTGGGATACGTGCAAGGAGAGCCAGCGCAAGACAAGCGAAGATAAATTCCATTTTTCTGAAGAAAAGCTTTTTTTCTTACCACTGACTCTTGGGCCGATCTGCCAGATGGGTTCTCTCTTGTCGTGTCCGGGGAGGACCCGCATCGATGAATTTCTTAACCTCGGCAACGACCTGTTGTTCGATCTCCATACGCATCCTTCTTGGAGCCTGTTTCACTGGGATCGCAGATTGGTCTATTCCAAGTTTATGGACTGCTATTTCGGAAGCAAGTCCGGGCATTTCGTCATAGCTCCAGGCGAAGCAATCTTTGTCTTATTTTAAGAGTTCAATTCTTTCTTTCGTTTTGATGTCGTATGGTAAGATTCATATTGTCGTTCAATTTACGTAATATTTTCTCCGTTAATGAGATTGATTTAAGATGTACAAAATGAATGAAATGAGGAACATGACTTCCTTCCCTTACCCCAAATAAATTTCTGGAGTTTTGAAGTGGTGTTTTTAGGCAAAGTTTGAAGTGTGGTTGTTTGGAAACATTTGTACTGTTATATTTTTTTTTCTATCTTGTTTTTAAAACTTGTTCACTATTATTTTTAAAAATTAAATTTTTATTTTTTCAAAATAGTTACTAATTCTTTTTAAGATATTTTTAGTATTTAAAAAAATTGAATTTTTTTTTAACATAATAAGGGCTGGTTTGGGGGTTTATTTATGATAGTAAAAGGTTGATTAATGAATGAGTCCAGTTCAAGTGATTTATTTACAAATGCACTTGCAAAGAAGAGCGCAATGACTTAGATTTACAAGAAGAACCTAATGAACATAAAATATCCAGGAATCTAAGTATGAACATCACTCTAAAAGTGGGTAAATATGAGCTTAATTGCACTGCATAGAAATCAATGAAATAAGGTAAATTTAATGTAAAATAACTTTGTACATGAAATATAATCAGTTTGAATAATAGAAAGATGCTATATAACTACATACATCAAGTGGGAAGTGGTGACATCTGTAAATTGTGCTCAAAGTTACCATCAGATGTTTCCTGAGCATCTACAGAGCTTCTCCTCAAACGCTCCAAAGAAGTTGCTTCAAAAATACCTAGAAAATTGTCAATTTTTTATAGTTTCAGAAACACTGAAGTAGAGTAATCATGATACAAGATTACTGTGTTTAACACGTGCAAAAAAAAAAAGATCATATTAAGAAAATCCAAAATATTTGATCTTAAATTTTATGACACTCAATAGGACGCAATGGAGAAAAACAATTCATGTAAGCCGACCACACTTAGTGGGATAAAGTTTTGTTGTTGTTGTCGTCGTCGTCGTCGTCTTCGTAGCACCAAGATTGTGAGAACAAGCAACACATTTATTTCAATAAATATTTCAACAATTTATAAAGTGAANGATAGTTTCAGAAACACTGAAGTAGAGTAATCATGATACAAGATTACTGTATTTAACAAAAAAAAAAAAGATCATATTAAGAAAATCCAAAATATTTTATTTTAAATTTTATGACACTCAATAGGACGCAATGGAGAAAAACAATTCATTTAAGCCGACCACACTTAGTGGGATAAAGTTGTGTTGTTGTTGTCGTCGTCGTTGTCGTCGTAGCACCAAGATTGTGAGAACAAGCAACACATTTATTTCAATAAATATTTCAACAATTTATAAAGTGAATAATTACACCTTTCTTCAACAAATAAGTAATAGAAACTGTAATGAAAGGAACGATAATGCATATTTTTAACATTTAGCAAATTAGAAAGCAAGGAAGAATACAAAAATTGTGAAAATGATTTATACCAAATGCGAGAACCGAAGAGCAAATCAGAAACCCCAAAAGAGAGAAATCCATTTTATATGACATCTCCATAACGATGATACAGCCTGTAGCAACCATTAAATGTCTTGGAGAGGAGAAAACAAGATGCAATCTGCAAATTGGGAAAGATATCAAAAGGACATGAAGAACCCAAAAGGATCTCTAATGCATGGTAAGAAAAACATAAAGCAGAACTTTGAGGTCCAANAGAGAAAACAAGATGCAATCTGCAAATTGGGAAAGAGATCATAAGGACATGAAGAACCCAAAAGGATCTCTAATGCATGGTAAGAAAAACATAAAGCAGAACTTTGAGGTCCAAATTAGTTAATCCCTGTATATCTGTGAATTTTTAATCAATATGACCCAACATATAGCTTAAACTGATGGTAATTATAAGGTTAAAAATGCCAATTAAAATAAATCAGAATATCCATACTAGAGCCCTTTCTCTCCTGCCCGGCGCCCAACCACCCACCAACACACATAAATCAACTCAAAGTTAAAATGTAAAAGTTAAAATTAAAATGTAAACAATGGTGGAATTAGCCCCAGAATCTCTTGAAAGTATTTCAAGCTTCAATGGAACAACTAGCAGTTTGTTACCATGAAAGACTTAAATATAAAATTAAAAATATTTCTAGACTGACAAGATCGAATTTTATGAAAGCTGCCTTAAACTAAAAATTGAATTGAAATGGAATTTAAGTGATGTAGAAATAAGAATGATTTAATGCCAATTTGATGATGGGCCGTTGGCCCTTCCTTCTTGAATTCATTCCTACAGATATATGACAATTGAAGATATTATGAGAAAAATTATTCAAAATTTAGTTTAATTTGAGTGTGCCCGTGTTATAATGAAAATTTGAATACCAAAGTTGAACTAAAAGAACAAGAATGATGAACAACATGAAAGGACCAAAATTAAAGCTAGTATTTACTTGTAAATGTTGAAAAATATGTTTTATAACATGTAAAAATACTTATTTTTAATTTAAGTTTCATTTAAAATGGTGTATAACTTGTAAATTTTTACCATACTAAAAACAGGGTCAAAGGGCCCCCATGGGACATTCAATGAGAGCTCGTGAACTAGGGAATGCATTTCAATTACTCCAAAAATTGAAGGGCCTCATCGGATCCATGATGGGGACTCACAGTTCTTATAAGTTAAGCAGGTAATGGCTCTATCAATTTTATTTATATTTGTGACACCGTTCTAGGATTCCTAGAAGATTTTTAAGGATTATAACTAGTGATGAGAGGTTGTGGAATAGTAAGAGGAAAAGAATAAGTAAAGTAAGCAGAAATTATAAGGGGATTAATGGGGTTTAGCTACTGTCCAGGTTGAAAACAGCATGGAGAAGAACCAAAAACGATACCAGCGAGCACAAAAGTCAATGGAAAACCACACCTAAACTTGAACAAGCTACAAACACACCACTTGCATGAGAACACATGATAAAACACTACGTTAGGTAGAAATTAAAGAAAATAATATCTAAATCTATAAACCGCAATAAAATGTTTCCAATACTTCTATTAGAAAAAGAAACTAAACTTAAACCCTAATTATAAATTAAAATAAAGTAAATAGAGCCAAAAGCCCTGCTGCAATTCAATTAGCAGGAAATCTCCCGCTACAGCTTTCACAGGTCAAGAAATCCCATTCTTACTACATCTCGCCCAATCAAGATGCTTCTGCATTTTCTACATATCGGATGCTCCTACACCACTTTATCCAAATAAGAGGGTCTAAAAGATTCTGATATTTGTAATATGGAGACAAGTTAGAAACATCAAAAGGTAGCAGGAATATTATAGTCTCTCGACAGATTAACTTTGTATGCATTATTATTGATCTTCTTAATCATGAATAGATTGTCGACTCTAGTCTTGAGCTTTCTAAATAGTCCTGCAAGAAATCTCTCCTTCAATCTAATATACACCAAGTCACTTTCCTTAAAGACATAGTTTTCTTGAACTTATTTTCCAGCTTCTAAAACTTAGCATTTTGCTTAGTAATCTTTCTTTTTACCTGCTCATTGCAAAGCCTGAATTTCCTTCACTCTGATCTCTACATCAACACCAGATTCAATGCTTGGGAATATAACGATCAACTCCAAAGGAGTGAGGGGAGTTCTCCCATAAACTATCTCCAAAAGGTTGCGACCTATAAACTGACTAGTGAACTTGTCGCAAGTAAATTCCGAGGAAGAATCAAATCACACCGCCTTATAAATTTTTTTTTTCCATAAAACACCTCAGGACTTTTCCCAAACTACGATTTATCAGCTCTGTCTATCTATCAATTTGAGAATGTGCTCTTGAATTGAACTAAAGCTTTGTACCGAGCTTCCCCATAAGGTCCTCCAAAAGTGATTCGGAAATTTCAAGTTCCAATATAAAATGATAGTCCTAGACAACCAAGAAGACATATTATCACCCTGAAATACAACTCAGTAATATGTGAAGCATTCATCGTCTTACGACAAAGGTATGAAATGTGCCATCCTGGACAAAGGATCCACCACTATCATGACTAAATCCTTGCACAATTCAGTTTATAAGAGATGTGCAATGAAGTTCATGCTCTTCACCCAAGGTAGCTTCAGAATATGTAGCAGCATATGAAGACCTACCTATCTTAGCTCTCTGGCCTTAGCTAGATGACATATCATATGGAGTATGGTTTATGCCAACAGAAATTCTTTTTCATCAGGAGAAGAGTCTTATCCCTACCAAAATGTTCAGTTATTCCTCTACTATGACACTATTGTAAAATAAACTCCCTAAGTGAACTCTTAGGAATACACAACAAATTCTACAAGAATGGATAACCATCAGGTCTATGATATTGTTATTACAATTTGCCCAGGCAACGAGTCCAAATCTCATGAAAGTCCTCATCAATGACATTCAAATCCTTCAACACCTCAAAACCAACAATCTTGCACCGTATAGTGGTAACCAATAAGTGACAACGCCTCAACGTATCAACTTCCTTATTCAGACTCCTAATTATGTGTTTGAGCATTATGAAAAGGAGAGTGAAACTCCACCTAGGAGGCATCTTATACCCTTCAACATGCTCTGATTGTTCAAAAATCTTAAGGCCTCATGACCCGTGTAAATAATGAGCGCATTCCCCCATCAGATAAATGACTAAAAACTCTCAACTGCTGATGCTTAGACAATGACCTAAGCAGTTAGGCTGAAAGAAGTAAAATCTGGGTTCCTCGTAACATATTTTGTTACTCAAACATTTCATTTTTTTGCATGATATTTTACTCATGTTGCAATCTTTTGGGCTCCATTCATATATCTTTAAAAANGTCCAAATCTCATGAAAGTCCTCATCAATGACATTCAAATCCTTCAACACCTCAAAACCAACTATCTTGCACCGTATAGTGGTAACCAATAAGTGGCAACGCCTCAACGTATCAACTTCCTTATTCAGACTCCTAATTATGTGTTTGAGCACTCTGAAAAGGAGAGTGAAACTCCACCTAGGAGGCATCTTATACCCTTGAACATGCTCTGATTGTTCAAAAATCTTAACGCCTCATGACCGTGTAAATAATGAGCGCATTTCCCATCAGATAGATGACTAAAAACACTCAACTGCTGATGCTTAGACATTGACCTAAGCAGTTAGGCTGAAAGAAGTAAAATCTTGGTTCCTCGTAACATATTTTGTTACTCAGACATTTCATTTTTTTGCATGATATTTTACTCATGTTGCAATCTTTTGGGCTCCATTCATATATCTTTAAAAANGCGCCTCATGACCCGTGTAAATAATGAGCGCATTCCCCATCAGATAAGCGACTAAAAACTCTCAACTGCTGATGCTTAGACATTGACCTAAGCAGTTAGGCTGAAAGAAGTAAAATTTGGGTTCCTCGTAACATATTTTGTTACTCAGACATTTCATCTTTTTTGCATGATATTTTACTCATGTTGCAATCTTTTGGGCTCCATTCATATATCTTTAAAAATATCTCAATTACAAAATTCATCCTCAACTCTCTCTCTCTCTCTCTCTCTCTCTCTGTGTGTGTGTCTTTCTCACAGTGTGTGTGCATGCATGCATACGTGTATAGAGTGCAGAATAGATTTTTTTTATTACTATGACCTAAAATATTAATCAGCCAAAATATCTGAATGACTATAGGAGGAATTCAATTACCATTACTTAAAAAGCGGGATCAACTTGCTAATGACTTCACGAATAGTTCATGCACATAACAAAATGTAATAAAGACNGCTAAAATATTAATCAGCCAAAATATCTGAATGACTATAGGAGGAATTCAATTACCAGCACTTAAAAAGAGCGATCAACTTGCTAATGACTTCACGAATAGTTCATGCACATAACAAAATGTAATAAAGACTACATTAAAAGAATGATGTAAAATTAAATCAGATAAACATACAAGCAAAGCATATAACAGTTCACCTCACCTTTCCTCGGCTAAATTGTCAATGTAAAATATAAGCACTGTTCCAAAAATGATTGTGCTCAAGAATGCNATGCATACGTGTATAGAGTGCAGAATAGATTTTTTTTTATTACTATGAGCTAAAATATTAATCAGCCAAAATATATGAATGATTATAGGAGGAATTCAATCACCATCACTTAAAAAGCGGGATCAACTTGCTAATGACTTCACGAATAGTTCATGCACATAACAAAATGTAATAAAGACGACATTAAAGGAATGCTGTAAAATTAAATCAGATAAACATACAAGCAAAGCATATAACAGTTCACGTCACCTTTCCTCGGCTAAATTGTCAATGTAAAATATAAGCACTGTTCCAAAAATGATTGTGCTCAAGAATGCCCAACTCGTAAACTGTAAGTTGGAAATGCCGTTGGACTCTGAGCCCTGGATATTTGACCGATGAAAACTACCATAAATGACCTAAAAGACTAAATAAAAAGTAAATTTACAAAATAAACATTTGCATTACAAGCAGAACAAAAACATAGACTTACTAAAATTGTATCCCACATGGCCAGAGGAAAAATAAAACAAGCAGCCGAGGCAACAGTAATTGCATGAAGTCGCCTTNCGGAAATGCCGTTGGACTCTGAGCCCTGGATATTTGACCAATGAAAACTACCATAAATGACGTAAAAGCTAAATAAAAGTAAATTTAGAAAATAGACATTTGCATTACAAGCAGAACAAAAACATAGACTTACTAAGATTGTATCCCACATGGCCAGAGGAAAAATAAAACAAGCAGCCGAGGCAACAGTAATTGCATGAAGTCGCCTTTTAAGCTGATTCTATTTATTTTCAAGAAAAATATTTAACTTTTATGCTTTCATAAACGCAAGAAAATGGTGAAGCTTCCAGCTACAAGTTACAACCAAATAATTTTTAAAATTACAAAAAACCTTGAGTGAAACTCGACGTGCCATCACTCTTCTCAAAGCTGACAAGATACCAGCCAANAAAAATGGTGAAGCTTCCAGCTACAAGTTACAACCAAATAATTTTAAAAATTACTAAAAACCTTGAGTGAAACTCGACGTGCCATCACTCTTCTCAAAGCTGACAAGATACCAGCCAAGATGGNTACATGATTACTGTGTTTAACACGTGCAAAAAAAAAGTTCATATTAAGAAAATCCAAAATACTTTATTTTAAATTTTATGACATTCAATAGGCCAAAATACTTTATTTTAAATTTTATGACACTCAATAGCACGCAATGGAGAAAAACAATTCATGTAAGCCGACCACTCTTAGTGGGATAAAGTTTTGTTGTTGTTGTTGTTGTTATTGTAGCACCAAGATTGTGAGAACAAGCAACACATTTATTTCAATAAATATTTCAACAATTTATAAAGTGAATAATTACACGTTTCTTCAACAAATAAGCAATAGAAACTGTAATGAAAAGAACGATAATGCATATTTTTAACATTTAGCAAATTAGAAAGCAAGGAAGAATACAAAATTGTGAAAATGATTTATACCGAATGCGAGAACCGAAGAGCAAATCAGAAACCCCAAAAGAGAGAAATCCATTTTATATGACATCTCCATAACGATGATACAGCCCGTAGCAACCATTAAATGTCTTGGAGAGGAGAAAACAAGATGCAATCTGCAAATTGGGAAAGAGATCATGAGGACATGAAGAACCCAAAAGGATCTCTAATGCATGGTAAGAAAAACATAAAGCAGAACTTTGAGGTCCAAATTAGTTAATCCCTGTATATCTGTGAATTTTTAATCAATATGACCCAACATATAGCTTAAACTGATGGTAATTATAAGGTTAAAAATGCCAATTAAAATAAATCAGAATATCCATACTAGAGCCCTTTCTCTCCTGCCCAACGCCCAACCACCCACCAACACATATAAATCAACTCAAAATTAAAATGTAAAAGTTAAAATTAAAATGTAAACAATGTTGTAATTAGCCCCAAAATTTCTTAAAAGTATTTCAAGCTTCAATGGAACAGCTAGCGGTTTGTTACTATGAAAAACTTAAATATAAAATTAAAAATATTTCTAGACTGACAAGATCGAATTTTATGAAAGCTGCCTTAAACTAAAAATTGAATTGAAATGGAATTTAAGTGATGCAGAAATAAGAATGATTTAATGCCAATTTGATGATGGGCCGTTGGCCCTTTCTTCTTGAATTCATTCCTACAGATGTATGACAATTGAAGAGATTATGAGAAAAATTATTCAAAATTTAGTTTAATTTGAGTGTGCCCGTGTTATAATGAAAATTTGAATACCAAAGTTGAACTTAAAGAACAAGAATGATGAACAACATGAAAGGACCAAAATTAAAGCTAGCATTTACTCGTAAATATTGAAAAGTATGTTTTATAAAATGTAAAAATACTTGATTTTAATTTAAGTTTCATTTAAAATGGTGTATAACTTGTAAATTTTTACCATACTAAAAACAGGGTCAACCAATGGGAACATTCAATGAGAGCTCGTGAACTAGAGAATGTATTTCAATTACTCAAAAAATTGAAGGGCCTCATCGGATCCATGATGGGGACTCACAGTTCTTATAAGTTAGGCAGGTAATGGCTCTATCAATTTTGTTTTATATTTGTGACACCGTTCTAGGATTCCTAGAAGATTTTTAAGAACTATAACTAGTGATGAGAGGTTATGGAATAGTGAGAGGAAGAGCAAGTAAAGTAAGCAGAAATTATAAGGGGATTAAAGGGGTTTAGCTAGCGTCCAGGTTGAAAACAGCACGGAGAAGAACCAAAAACGATACCAGCGAGCACAAAAGTCAATGGAGAACCACTACCTAAACTTGAACAAGCTACAAACACACCATTTGCATGAGAACACGTGATAAAACACTACGTTAGGTAGAAATTAAAGAAAATAATATCTAAATGCATAAACCGCAATCAAATGTCTCCAATACTTATATTAGAAAAGGAAATTAAACCCTAATTATAAATTAAAATAAAGTAAATAGAGCCAAAAGCCCTGCTGCAATTCAATTAGCAGGAAATCTCCCGCTAAAACTTTCACAGGTCAAGAAATCCCATTTTTACTACATCTCGCCCAATCAAGATGCTTCTGCATTTTCTACACATGGGATGCTCCAACACCACTTTCTACAAATAAGAGGGTTCCGCCTTTGTCTTTAAAAAATTCTGATATTTGTAATATGGAGACAAGTTAGAAACATCAAAAGGTAGTAGGCATATTATAGTCTCTCGACAGATTAATTTTGTATACATTATTATTGATCTTCTTAATCATTCTGAATAGATTGTCAACTCTACTCTTGAGCTTTCTAAATAGTCCTGCAAGAAATCTCTCTTTCAATCTAATACACACCAAGTCACTTTCCTTAAAGACATAGTTTTCTTGAACTTATTTTCCAGCTTCTAAAACTTAGCATTTTGCTTAGTAATCTTTCTTTTTACCTGCTCATTGCAAAGCCTGAATTTCCTTCACTCTGATCTCTACATCAACACCAGATTCAATGCTTGGGAATATAACGATCAACTCCAAAGGAGTGAGGGGAGTTCTCCCATAAACTATCTCCAAAAGGCTGTGACCTATAAACTGGCTAGTAAGCATATCGCAAGTAAATTCCGAGGAAGAATCAAATCACACCGCCTTATAATTTTTTTTTCCATAAAACACCTCGTGAGTTTTCCCAAACTATGATTTATCAGCTTTGTATATCTATCAATTTGAGAATGTGCTCTTGAATTGAACTAAAGCTTTGTACCAAGCTTACCCATAAGGTCCTCAAAAAGTGATTCGGAAATTTCAAGTTCCATTATAAAATGATAGTCCTAAACAACCAAGATGACATATTATCATCCTGAAATACAACTCAGTAATATGTGAAGCATTCATCATCTCATGACAAAGGTATGAAATGTGCCATCCTGAACAAAGGATCCACCACTACGATAACTAAATCCTTGCACAATTCANCTGTGAATTTTTAATCAATATGACCCAACATATAGCTAAACTGATGGTAATTATAAGGTTAAAAATGCCAATTAAAATAAATCAGAATATCCATACTAGAGCCCTTTCTCTCCTGCCCAACGCCCAACCACCCACCAACACACATAAATCAACTCAAAATTAAAATGTAAAAGTTAAAATTAAAATGTAAACAATGGTGGAATTAGCCCCAAAATTTCTTAAAAGTATTTCAAGCTTCAATGGAACAGCTAGCAGTTTGTTACTATGAAAGACTTAAATATAAAATTAAAAATATTTCTAGACTGACAAGATCGAATTTTATGAAAGCTGCCTTAAACTAAAAATTGAATTGAAATGGAATTTAAGTGATGTAGAAATAAGAATGATTTAATGCCAATTTGATGATGGGCCGTTGGCCCTTTCTTCTTGAATTAATTCCTACAGATATATGACAATTGAAGAGATTATGAGAAAAATTATTCAAAATTTAGTTTAATTTGAGTGTGCCTGTGTTATAATGAAAATTTCAATACCAAAGTTGAACTTAAAGAACAAGAATGATGAACAACATGAAAGGACCAAAATTAAAGCTAGTATTTACTTGTAAATATTGAAAAGTATGTTTTATAACATGTAAAAATACTTATTTTTAATTTAAGCTTCATTTAAAATGGTGTATAACTTGTAAATTTTTAGCATACTAAAAACAGGGTCAAAGGGCCCCAATGGGACATTCAATGAGAGCTCGTAAACTAGAGAATGTATTTCAATTTCTCAAAAAATTGAAGGGCCTCATCGGATCCATGATGGGGACTCACAGATCTTATAAGTTAGGCAGGTAATGGCTCTATCAATTTTATTTTATATTTGTGACACCGTTCTAGGATTCCTAGGAGATTTTTAAGTATTATAACTAATGATGAGAGGTTGTGGAATAGTAAGAGGAAGAAAATAAGTAAAGTAAGCACAAATTATAAGGGGATTAAAGGGGTTTAGCTAGCGTCCAGGTTGAAAACAGACGGAGAAGAACCAAAAACAATACCAGCGAGCACAAAAGTCAATGGAGAACCACTACCTAAACTTGAACAAGCTACAAACACACCACTTGCATGAAAACACATGATAAAACACTACGTTACGTAGAAATTAAAGAAAATAATATCTAAATGCATAAACCGCAATCAAATGTCTCCAAAACTTATATTAGAAAAAGAATTAAACCCTAATTATAAATTAAAATAAAGTAAATAGAGCCAAAAGCCCTGCTGCAATTCAATTAGCAGGAAATCTCCCGCTAAAACTTTCACAGGTCAAGAAATCCCATTCTTACTACATCTCGCCCAATCAAGAGGCTTCTGCATTTTCTACACATGGGATGCTCCAACACCACTTTCTCCAAATAACGCCTTTGTCTCTAAAAGATTCTGATATTTGTAATATGGAGACAAGTTAGAAACATCAAAAGGTAGTAGGAATATTATAGTCTCTCGACAGATTAATTTTGTATACATTATTATTGATCTTCTTAATCATTCTGAATAGATTGTCAACTCTAGTCTTGAGCTTTCGACAGATTAATTTTGTATACATTATTATTGATCTTCTTAATCATTCTGAATAGATTGTCAACTCTAGTCTCGAGCTTTCTAAATAATCCTGCAAGAAATCTCTCCTTCAATCTAATACACACCAAGTCACTTTCCTTAAAAGACATAGTTTTCTTGAACTTATTTTCCAGCTTCTAAAACTTAGCATTTTGCTTAGTAATATTTCTTTTTACCTGCTCATTGCAAAGCCTGAATTTCCTTTACTCTGATCTCTACATCAACACCAGATTCAATGCTTGGGAATATAACGATCAACTCCAAAGGAGTGAGGGGAGTTCTCCCATAAACAATCTCCAAAAGGATGCGACCTATAAACTGACTAGTGAGTATGTCGCAAGTAAATTCCGAGGAAGAATCAAATCACACTGCCTTATAATTTTTTTTTTCCATAAAACACCTCATGAGTTTTCCCAAACTATGATTTATCAGCTCTGTCTATCTATCAATTTGAGAATGTGCACTTGAATTGAACTAAAGCTTTGTACCAAGCTTACCCATAAGGTCCTCAAAAAGTGATTCGGAAATTTCAAGTTCCACTATAAAATGATAGTCCTAAACAACCAAGATGACATATTATCACCCTGAAATACAACTCAGTAATATGTGAAGCATTCATCATCTCACGACAAAGGTATGAAATGTGCCATCCTGAACAAAGGATCCACCACTACGATAACTAAATCCTTGCACGATTCANACAAGTCATTTAAAATTAAAAAGTTTTTAAAATTGTTAAATGGGTTTATGTGTATACATGTTCAATTTCAAACCACATCAAAACGATTGATTTTGAGTTGATTCATCTCTGTACCTTACTATTTTTATGTAGGACATGCTCAATTGACTTTGTGTTACAAGTGAAATAACAAAAAAAAGATAAAAAAAGTGCTACACAAGACAAATTTAAAAAAACAATATATATGAGATCAACACACTCGTATAAACAACTCTCTCTCCTAAAACACATAAAATATATGCATAACACTTAAACATGGAGGGGAAATCATATGAAAATAAAAAGACTACACAAAGTAGTTGAAAATATAAAAAAGGAATATTTACATTCATGCCACACAATTCTTATGTATTTACATATCTAACGCCTAAATTTTGATATTTACATTTATAACAATTTGGTATTAAAAAATTTCTGCATTGAAAGGTGTATTTCATTTTTAAAAAGATATTGAAAGTGGTATTTTTAATGCGATGCCAAAGATTTGAGTGGTATGCATGTAAATATAAAAGTTTAAATATTAGATATGTAAATACAAAAGAATTGTATGGTATGTATGCAAATGCCTTCATAAAAAAATTCTAGCAATGCAACACTTCTGAAGGAAGTCATCTATTTAGCCAAGCCAGTGCCTTCTATTCTTCCTATCATCTAATATTTTTTATCATTCTTTCGATGCATCAATATCATATAAGGTAGGAAAAACATTTAAATTTGATTACATATGTCTGTAAAATATTCAATGTTCAGTTGATCTATCAACCTAATTTACATATACTAATAGGATTCTTTCTAACTCACAAAGTTTATTAATGGTTTTTAATCCAAAGTGACACGAGTTCTTTCCGATATTGGAAAATGGAACAAATGACCAAGGGCAGATTGAGATTTAGTGAATTTGAGAAGGCTGTTCTACCCAAATGTTCTCAAATTGAAAAAAACTCCACGACTAGTTCTATGTGATTGGTGAGGAGGACCGCATCACATTGGAAATTTTAAATTTTGGGGCCAAGAATTATCTTTGTAACTCATTAATAGATGGAATGAATGACAACTCACCCATCTTCAGTGTCAAATATAGAAATCGTTCCCAAGTTTTTTAAGTTCAAGGTGGCACTCAAGCTCTTCCTAACAAGCATCTACTCCATATCAACCATAATGAGCTTTAACCACCATTCCTTCCGAAAACACCCAAATAACTACACAGATTCCTAGACTATCTAAGCAACATTGTTGATTTATAGGCCTTCTTTGGAGTTAAGTTTATCATTCCTATTGTAATCATGTGAAAACCCAAATGACTTAACAAATTCATACATTATCTCAACAACATTGTAGATTTGTAGGCTTCTTGTTGTCTCTCATTGATCATACCTCCCTTGGAAGTCTGCAGTTTAGGCGCTCTGCTCAAACTAAAGACTTATAGCCTTACTTTGGGGAAAATATCCATGACAGACATGAAGTTTAGTGCTTACCCTCTGGAATCTTCTAAGATTGGCAACAAGCTGATGAAAGGGAATTTATTCTCTAGGGGATTAAAGTTAGTTAAAGTGCCTTTACAGCAGGAAAATATGAGAGGAAAGAAAGGAGTTTTGGACAAAGAGAAATTCTTATTAAAATCTTCACTCCCAAGCTTATTACAATGGTAAACCATTATGCGTATTTAGATTTAAAAAAAATCTAATTGCATGCTTATTATTTATTTTATGAGCCTAAATGCTTAATAAGCGCATGCTTTTATGACTCAGTACGCTTATTAATTCTTTTCATTTCCAAATTGGTAAAAGAAGAGCATATGTAAATATTTCTACATGCTAACTGGCACAAGGAGCTCATGCTTCAGTAAATCTGCAGCTGCAATGGGATAAGCCAATTTCTAATGCTAATCACATGTTAAAAACACAGCATACAAATATTGATGAAATTATAATCATTTATACAAGGTGCTGCCCCATATACACACAAAGTAATAAAGCAATTAGCACACACATGAAAGCCAATTGTTAGGATGGCAAAGAGTCTCCAACACTATAAAGCTTGAAGATTTACATCAAAGAAACTAATGAGAGAAGGACCAAAATAATCCCGCGACTATTTATGAGAGGCTATTTTAATCATAAACTACATAAAGTCCAATTTAGCATCTGCACTCTTAAAATATGAGCAAAAATATTCATGTCATTATAAGTAATAGAATTTCAAATTAAAATTAACGGAAAGTTGTGAAAATGATAGTAGTTTAGGAATTTACATCTATCTTGAAATTTTTTTAAAATCCAATTTCCTGCTTACATTGCTTGAGATAATATAATGTATTGGTAATATTCTCATCATCAATGGTAATATTCTCATCATCAATTACTTAATTTTCAGACACTCCATGAGGAAATTAACACATAAAATTCATCTGTTGAATCTAAGATTGTCCTATAAAGCACATCCAAGGATAGTGTTGGAAAGTGTGAGAGAGAGAGAGAGAGTGAGTGAGTGATAGGAAGAGAGACAAGATTAATTTGAATAGTCCATTAATCTTTTGCTGTAAAATAACCATCTAGTTATACACTTGGGGGTGTGAAGGGTACAATTACCTGCTTACGCCTATTTGAAGTAAGGACTTCATGGAGTATTTTGGTCATAAATAAATAAATGAATGGATAAAAATACAAAATGATATTTGATTTGATTGTCACATCCTTCAATAATTTAAGGCTGGAGCCTTTGGTTGGTTCATCTAATAGTCTTTGATTTGTCGGACTATGGACTTTCGGTCGGTCGAATCGTGGGCCTTCAGTTGATCGAACAGAGGATTTTTTCATCAGGCTGGTTGTTGACCTTTGGTCGGTCATACTGTGGTTCTTCGATCATCCGCAGTATAAACCTTCGATCAGTCATGCTATTGACCTTCGGTCGGTCAAGCCATGAACATTCAGTCGGCCAAGTTATGGACTTTTGGTCGATCGGCTATCCTGATCCAACGAGTAGTTGCTCTCTTTAGACGATACCCCTGTTGACAAGGTGAGACTAGGCTATCGGGCAGAGGACACTTTACCGTAATCCGATAGGTAGCTCCACCCCTTCAACAAGAAAGCCGTTAGGGAGATTTGTGTTGGTGCCACATTGGGTGTTGGTAGCTTTGAAGGACATTGAGATTCTTTCTGAGATAACTCGTGTTGTCCGTTTGAGGAGCTAGGCGGCTCTCCTTCCTTGGTCCTTGTCTTGAGGGGTTATTGTTTAACAGATCTTGTACACTTTCTTAAAGAGGTCTTGTTTAAGAATCGGATTTCATGGTCCCGCTTCACGTTGATGTGACATTTGACTTATAGTGGGTCATCTTTGCCGCACATGTCTTCCAGGCCAAACAATTTCTTTGAGATTCGTGCTGACGCATTATGAATGTACATTATCAAATATAGAAATTACTATTAATAAACTTTCTACTGAATATCCAAACATAAAGTCATTTGTTAGATTTTGTAAGAACTTTAAGATGTGAATTCCTATTATGTCCTCATGTAACAACATCCATTAATTTCAATTTGTATTACTTTTGATGACAACTATTTTGGGTCCTATTTTGAGAGTTTAATGACTAAATTAGACATTTTATATAATACGAGAATAAAAATGTCCCCCATAAACTGTCGAACAACAATTTTGGTACTTCTCTCAAAAATGAACATACCAAATAAGGCATATTTTTTGTATATATCCTAGTAGATAATAAAAAAATCACCATATTAAAGTATAATATGTAAATTTGATTGTTGAAGTTATTAGATTTGTTTGTCAAAATACACATTGATAGGATGTCATATTTCGAACATGGGTTAGCACACTTACATAAGTGGACCACAAGACAAAAGACCTTTTCCCCACAAAATCAAGAATAGGGCCATTATTGCTCCATTTATGATTGTAGGTACAACCTGAAAGAAAAAAACACTGAAATTCACATAATTGCAATTTTAGATTGTTTCTTCAAAAAAATGTTGTACAAATATAAAAAGGAATTTCTTGGAATTAAATGGCCCACACAGACCTGTGAATTCGGTAACGGCCTCCCTTTCCAAGGCTTTTGCAACAACAAAAATATGATGGAAGCTGGAACCAAACAGCTGAAAATGAAGAGTATAACAGAATCTCCTTTACGGGAAAGGTGGTGGTATAAAGCATAAACAGACCATATTCTCATGAAGTTTCCTAGAACATGTATTACTTGCAATGGAGTCTGCCTGCAAGAGAAGAATTTGGTGGAACATCATTAGTAGCTAGTGAAAAATCTATCAATCAAGGATATTTTAACAAAATAAAAAAAAAAAAATGCAAAAAAAGCTATTACAAAACAATGAATGTGAATAATGAAATAATACTTCTGGAAATTCTATTGAGAAAGTAAAGCAGCCTAATGCAAAAATTATGCACACGTTAGCATAGGAAAAACTTGAAAAAGTAAGCTATCTAAAATATAAAATTATTGATTCCTACTGATGAAAAAGAGAATAAAAGAAACTAAGGCGTCATGAGCAGGTGATAAAATGCTTATAATAGAATGTGTTGAAATTTGAATATTACTGTATTTATGGGAGCACATGGAGTAAGGGATTCATGGCTCTCTTGAGTGGTTTTTGAGTGGTTATAACCAAAATCCATATTATTTAGTATTCACTTATTTTCTGGCTTAAATCTGATATGTTGCAATAAAAGTATGGATTTGTTCTCTCCACTAATAAATAATCCTAAACTTATTCTATAATTCAATGGAATAAAGAATTCTTCTAGCATTCTCGTGAATTTCTTTGTCCCCTAGGCATCATGAATATTTCGTTCTACCACTTGATTTAGCACAACTTGTGTCGAAACATCATAACCATCAACCTCTAATCGAGCGATGATCTTGTGCAATTTTCAATCTTTTGATTAGGCTTTCCAGCATGATCCATCAATGAACTGCATCTTTGGCTAGATTGTCAACCTTCAACAACAGTTTACAGTTATCAATCTTCTATATTCATTTAAGACCTTTCTTAATGTTACTCGGGGTGAGTGCAACATTGTACCTTATCTTCTGTATTATCAGATACGACATGCCCAACTAAATTTGGATTGGAATATTTGCCCTTATTATTGAGTTGGAGTTTGATGATTTCTCATCTAAAAAGAGGCTTACAGAGATGACCAGAAGCAACATACTAGTTGGTAACTACCTAGACGGTGGTAATAATTTTAAAAATATAGATTTAAAAAATGTATGAGTGCATTGAGTGGGATGATAGAGGAAAATTAAATCTAAGCTTTTTTATTAATGTCTGCTTGTTCAATCATAGAATTATATTGCTATATTATTAAATACTTTGCATCAGTTGAAGATGAAGAAGCATTCATTAAATACATATCGAAAAGCTATCATGTGAGAGGATTTTGAAAAGGTAGAATTTGGATAAAATATATTTTAAGGGAAATGCCCTAAAAAATCCCAATCCAAATATATTATGACTGAACGAGATATTTTATTGCAGTACTGGACTTATGAGACCATCCTCAAATTAAGGAAAACTTGTAAAGAGTAACATGGAAAGAGAACACCAAACATGTTCAGCTCAAATAGCAACAAAGTGCTCACAAGAAAAGATATTTTACCCTTCTTAATATAAGTTATATGAAAATTATTATATTGATGTTAATTTAGATTAATTATCTATGAGAATTAGGTTCTGAACTTGAATTGAATTGTTTGTAGGCGACTGTCAGCTCTACACTAGCACGCACATATCTAAAGAAGAGAGCTTTTCTAAGCCAATTGTAGAAACTCCTCGTGAGTAACTCTCAGTTAGAATAGTGAGGAATAAGAAGGACACCACACATTTTATGAGTGAGTATGGTAGCCATAGTGAGAAAGAAACGAAAGAGGTCCATGGAAGACAAAAACATATGAGTTGGTGCCCTTATCTAGTAAATTCATACGCCCTTCAATTATTTATTTATTTATTTATTGAAGTTGATTTTTGCAATTAATAGGGAACTAAAGAACAACAAATTTAAGTTAGGCAATATCCACTGAGGTTAAATCAGAAATTAGATGCTCTAAGTGATTATGTCCAGAGTTTTGTACATAAAGATAATTGTGAGACATAAATCAGTGGAGAGAAGGATGATGTGAAGGTCCTTACGACTAATTCATAACGAATCAAGTTGGAGTCAAAGAAGAGTTGTTGAAAGAAAAGAATGATAATACAGATGTTCTCGTAGCCGATTCTATTATTCATATTAAAACTAAAGATAATATGATAAATGAAGTTGGAGATGCCACCTCATCTCTTTAGATTGTATATAAAGATTATGTAAAATTAATAAATTATCAAATGAAGGCTGCAAATAAGTGCTTGAATGAAGATCACATATCCATGTAAGAGGGACATGCCAATGGATCCTTACTCCATTGAACCCTTCTGCTCTTTATCATATGCATTTTTTTAATGATTGGATGGCGAGATTGAAAGACAACTCCAATCAGGCAATGAAGGCACAACGTGGTTTCAACAACTTAATACACCCATAACTAATTTAGAAAGCAAGATAAATATTCTATTAGTCTACAGGTGTCATCATATGTAATTTTTTAACCCATTTGCTCTTTATCATATTTATCTTTTTAATGGTTTGTCTGTTATTGACCTTGGATTAAAAACCTCATCTATGTTGGTTCTTTTTCATTCCAAGGAGCTTAGGAGCAGTGAATTTCCTGTATACAACCATTGAACCATGACATCTNAGGCTATTTTAATCATAAACTACATAAAGTCCAATTTAGCATCTGCACTCTTAAAATATGAGCAAAAATATTCATGTCATTATAAGTAATAGAATTTCAAATTAAAATTAACGGAAAGTTGTGAAAATGATAGTAGTTTAGGAATTTACATCTATCTTGAAATTTTTTTAAAATCCAATTTCCTGCTTACATTGCTTGAGATAATATAATGTATTGGTAATATTCTCATCATCAATGGTAATATTCTCATCATCAATTACTTAATTTTCAGACACTCCATGAGGAAATTAACACATAAAATTCATCTGTTGAATCTAAGATTGTCCTATAAAGCACATCCAAGGATAGTGTTGGAAAGTGTGAGAGAGAGAGAGAGAGTGAGTGAGTGATAGGAAGAGAGACAAGATTAATTTGAATAGTCCATTAATCTTTTGCTGTAAAATAACCATCTAGTTATACACTTGGGGGTGTGAAGGGTACAATTACCTGCTTACGCCTATTTGAAGTAAGGACTTCATGGAGTATTTTGGTCATAAATAAATAAATGAATGGATAAAAATACAAAATGATATTTGATTTGATTGTCACATCCTTCAATAATTTAAGGCTGGAGCCTTTGGTTGGTTCATCTAATAGTCTTTGATTTGTCGGACTATGGACTTTCGGTCGGTCGAATCGTGGGCCTTCAGTTGATCGAACAGAGGATTTTTTCATCAGGCTGGTTGTTGACCTTTGGTCGGTCATACTGTGGTTCTTCGATCATCCGCAGTATAAACCTTCGATCAGTCATGCTATTGACCTTCGGTCGGTCAAGCCATGAACATTCAGTCGGCCAAGTTATGGACTTTTGGTCGATCGGCTATCCTGATCCAACGAGTAGTTGCTCTCTTTAGACGATACCCCTGTTGACAAGGTGAGACTAGGCTATCGGGCAGAGGACACTTTACCGTAATCCGATAGGTAGCTCCACCCCTTCAACAAGAAAGCC
Source organism: Phalaenopsis hybrid cultivar (assembly GCA_002079205.1). Taxonomy (NCBI): domain Eukaryota; kingdom Viridiplantae; phylum Streptophyta; class Magnoliopsida; order Asparagales; family Orchidaceae; genus Phalaenopsis; species Phalaenopsis hybrid cultivar. The sequence continues at coordinate 28,091 of JXCR01059909.1, forward strand.
GTTAGGGAGATTTGTGTTGGTGCCACATTGGGTGTTGGTAGCTTTGAAGGACATTGAGATTCTTTCTGAGATAACTCGTGTTGTCCGTTTGAGGAGCTAGGCGGCTCTCCTTCCTTGGTCCTTGTCTTGAGGGGTTATTGTTTAACAGATCTTGTACACTTTCTTAAAGAGGTCTTGTTTAAGAATCGGATTTCATGGTCCCGCTTCACGTTGATGTGACATTTGACTTATAGTGGGTCATCTTTGCCGCACATGTCTTCCAGGCCAAACAATTTCTTTGAGATTCGTGCTGACGCATTATGAATGTACATTATCAAATATAGAAATTACTATTAATAAACTTTCTACTGAATATCCAAACATAAAGTCATTCATTAGATTTTGTAAGAACTTTAAGATGTGAATTCCTATTATGTCCTCATGTAACAACATCCATTAATTTCAATTTGTATTACTTTTGATGACAACTATTTTGGGTCCTATTTTGAGAGTTTAATGACTAAATTAGACATTTTATATAATACGAGAATAAAAATGTCCCCCATAAACTGTCGAACAACAATTTTGGTACTTCTCTCAAAAATGAACATACCAAATAAGGCATATTTTTTGTATATATCCTAGTAGATAATAAAAAAATCACCATATTAAAGTATAATATGTAAATTTGATTGTTGAAGTTATTAGATTTGTTTGTCAAAATACACATTGATAGGATGTCATATTTCGAACATGGGTTAGCACACTTACATAAGTGGACCACAAGACAAAAGACCTTTTCCCCACAAAATCAAGAATAGGGCCATTATTGCTCCATTTATGATTGTAGGTACAACCTGAAAGAAAAAAACACTGAAATTCACATAATTGCAATTTTAGATTGTTTCTTCAAAAAAATGTTGTACAAATATAAAAAGGAATTTCTTGGAATTAAATGGCCCACACAGACCTGTGAATTCGGTAACGGCCTCCCTTTCCAAGGCTTTTGCAACAACAAAAATATGATGGAAGCTGGAACCAAACAGCTGAAAATGAAGAGTATAACAGAATCTCCTTTACGGGAAAGGTGGTGGTATAAAGCATAAACAGACCATATTCTCATGAAGTTTCCTAGAACATGTATTACTTGCAATGGAGTCTGCCTGCAAGAGAAGAATTTGGTGGAACATCATTAGTAGCTAGTGAAAAATCTATCAATCAAGGATATTCTAACTCAAAAAAAAAAAAAAAAGCAAAAAAAGCCATTACAAAACAATGAATGTGAATAATGAAATAATACTTCTGGACATTCTATTGAGAAAGTAAAGCAGCCTAATGCAAAAATTATGCACACGTTAGCATAGGAAAAACTTGAAAAAGTAAGCTATCTAAAATATAAAATTATTGACTCCTACTGATGAAAAAGAGAATAAAAGAAACTAAGGCGTCATGAGCAGGTGATAAAATACTTATAATAGAATGTGTTGAAATTTGAATATTACTGTATTTATGGTAGCACATGGAGTAAGGGATTCATGGCTCTCTTTAGTGGTTTTTGATTGGTTATAACCAAAATGGATATTATTTAGTATTCACTTATTTTCTGGCTTAAATCTGATATGTTGCAATAAAAGAATGGATTTGTTCTCTCCACTAATAAATAATCCTAAACTTATTCTATAATTCAATGGAATAAAGAATTCTTCTAGCATTCTCGTGAATTTCTTTGTCCCATAGGCATCATCAATATTTCGTTCTACCACTTGATTTGGCACAACTTGCGTTGAAATATCATAACCATCAACCCCTAATCAAGTGATGATCTTGTGCAATCTTCAATCTTTTGATCAGGCTTTCCAGCATGATCCATCGATGAACTGCATCTTTGGCTAGATTGTCAACCTTCAACAACAGTTTACAGTTATCAATCTTCTATATTCATTTAAGACCTTTCTTAATGTTACTCGGGGTGAGTGCAACATTGTACCTTATCTTCTGTATTATCAGATACAACATGCCCAACTAAATTTGGATTGGAATATTTGCCCTTATTATTGAGCTGGAGTTTGATGATTTCTCATCTAAAAAGAGGCTTACAGAGATGACCAGAAGCAACATACTAGTTGGTAACTACCTAGACGGTGGTAATAATTTTAAAAATATAGATTTAAAAAATGTATGAGTGAGTGCATTGAGTGGGATGATAGAGGAAAATTAAATCTAAGCTTTTTTATTAATGTCTGCTTGTTCAATCATGAGAATTATATTGCTATATTATTAAATGCTTTGCATCAGTTGAAGATGAAGAAGCATTCATTAAATACATATCGAAAAGCTATCATGCGAGAGGATTTTGAAAAGGTAGAATTTGGATAAAATATATTTTAAGGGAAATGCCCTAAAAAATCCCAATCCCAATATATTATGACTGAACAAGATATTTTATTGCAGTACTGGACTTATGAGACCATCCTCAAATTAAGGAAAACTTGTAAAGAGTAACATGGAAAGAGAAGACCAAAGATGTTGAGCTGAAATAGCAACAAAATGCTCACAAGAAAAGATATTTTACCCTTCTTAATATAAGTTATATGAAAATTATTATATTGATGTTAATTTAGGTTAATTATCTATGAGAATTAGCTTCTGAACTTGAATTGAATTGTTTGTAGGCGACTGTCAGCTCTACACTAGCGCGCACACATCTAAAGAAGAGAGCTTTTCTAAGCCAATTGTAGAAACTCCTCGTGAGTAACTCTCAGTTAGAATAGTGAGGAATAAGGACACCACACATTTTATGAGTGAGTATGGTAGCCATAGTGAGAAAGAAACGAAGGAGGTCCATGGAAGACAAAAAACAGATGAGTCGACGCCCTTTTCTAGTAAATCCATACGCCCTTCAATTATTTATTTATTTATTTATTGAAGTTGATTTTTGCAATTAATAGGGAACTAAAGAACAAACAATTTAAGTTAGGCAATATCCACTGAGGTTGGATCAGAAATTAGATGCTCTAAGTGATTATGTCCAGAGTTTTGTACATAAAGATAATTGTGAGACATAAATCAGTGGAGAGAAGGATGATGTGAAGGTCCTTGCAACTAATTCATAACGAATCAAGTTGGAGTCAAAGAAGAGTTGTTGAAAGAGAAAAAAGATAATACAGATGTTCTCGTCGCCGATTCTATTATTCATATTAAAACTAAAGATGATATGATAAATGAAGTTGGAGATGCCAACTCATCTCTTTAGATTGTATATAAAGATTATGTAAAATTAATAAATTATCAAATGAAGACTGCAAATAAGTGTTTGAATGAAGATCACATATCCATGTAAGAGGGACATGCCAATGGATCCTTACTCCATTGAACCCTTCTGCTCTTTATCATATGCATTTTTTTAATGATTGGATGGCGAGATTGAAAGACAACTCCAATCAGGCAATGAAGGCACAACGTGGTTTCAACAACTTAATACACCCATAACTAATTTAGAAAGCAAGATAAATATTCTATTAGTCTACAGGTGTCATCATATGTAATTTTTTAACCCATTTGCTCTTTATCATATTTATCTTTTTAATGGTTTGTCTGTTATTGACCTTGGATTAAAAACCTCATCTATGTTGGTTCTTTTTCATTCCAAGGAGCTTAGGAGCAGTGAATTTCCTGTATACAACCATTGAACCATGACATCTCTAATGAAGTATTTGCAGAACGAATGCATCGATACCTGCAATGTCTGAGCTAGAATACAATATGTGTCAAAGTCATCTAATTTCATGGTTTTCATAGGCAATGAGATATGATATATTATTGAATGAATTTATTTATGTTCATTAGATAATAATCTAATATAAGAGATCTGCATTAGTCAAAGGCCTCTATAACTTCTCTTCTTCTCAAATAATGTACATCAACATAGATTTTTGCCACCTGAAAGAATCCTTCAACTTTTAATTAGAGATCACTAATATGTAGCAGTTTATCTATGATAATGATTCTTGATTTACAAATATTTATGTAGCATTATATTTGTTCCCTTATTTGATGATGTAATTATCTATATGTTGTAATAAAGGTTGAAATTGCAACGAGCAACCCAAGGTAAAGCTATAATTAAAAAGGTATTAATCAAGCATGTAGACTAATAGAATATTTATCTTCCTTTCTAAATAAATTATGGGTGTATTAAGTTGTTGAAACCACGCTATGCCTTCATTGCCTGATTAGAATTGTCTTCCAGTCTAGCCATCCAAGCAGTAAAAAAATAACATTTAGATTGTTGCCACCTCCTATTTACTCCAGAAAACTGTCATTCTCCTGCATCTAGTTCTCTGCCCAGTAGCCATTCACGCCGAATTTCAGCCGCCACCAATCCTCCCACTCCCATTACCAATCCTACAACCTCCCTAACACCCATTTCTATTCGCTCAAACCTTCTAGGAGCCTAGAACAAAATCAGGTATTCTCTCTCACACTGCACAAAATTTTACAATGTAAGGTACAGATAATGGAATTAACTTGGAGTTGGGGGTATTTATAGTAGATTTTACAAATAATTTTGAAAAAGAGATCCTCAGTTACGACTCCATTAACGAATTTTCGAAGTTCAGCTACTTAAATTTCTTCTCAAAATAGGAAAGGCCAGCAAAAATAAAAATAATAATAATAAAAGTTAAAAAAAAAAACTGTAAAAGAGCTTTGCTCACTAATTTGGCTATAAAGTGAAGGTAAAAGTAATAAACTGATATTCGGTAAAAAGCAGTTCAGAAGATAGAAACCAGCAAAGTTATTTGCATTCAAGTAAACATATTAATAGTATTAACAGTAAACAAATTAAAAGCATTTATGAATGATAACAAATTAGTTAACAGAACATGGAAGTATTACACTTTAAAACTAGTGAATCCCAATCCATTAAAAGTAATTCCGCTCAACCATTATTTTTGAATTAAAAAAACATCAACTTCCGTCTATCTCGCCCTTCTTTAAGCATTTACATGCCCTCAAACTTGCTCCATGTGTAAATCTAGGGTTTTAAAGAAGCTATAAACTATCATGGTTATAAACAGAAGCCTGAATCTTATGGCACGTAACTTTTTAGTCTGAAAGTCCGAACAAGGGAAATGCACCAACCAAGTGCGACAAATACAATCATAAACAATATAAAATTCAACAACCTGCGCCTAACGCGCATAAATTTCTTAAGCTAACCCATGCATCTAAGCTCCCAAAATGATTGAATGTTCAAAAATGAATGAAAGCCCAAAAATCATAATGATTTGCTGGTTGGGAAATCTCCATTGCAGCATTTCATAGGGTAAATACTGTAAGGAATCGGGATGAAAAATGAAATCGAAGATTTACCTAATGGGAGGAGAACGAGCAAATCGTGAATCAGAAGCGGGTTCTTTTGGGGACGTCATCTTCCTCTGCTGTGCTCCGTCTCCCTCTCGCCCTAGATTAAGCTCATGCCTTCTGGCACGGGACCGGAGTTCGCCTCTGCTGTGCTCCGCCTCCCTCTCGCCTCTAGTATAAGACTTTTTAAAAGTTCATTAAATTTTGGAAGATTTATATAAATACTACTCAATTCTTATGTATTTACTTACTAAGATCTATAATTTAATTTTTTATATAAATAGCATTTTACCCTTTTTTTTTTAAGAATAGGCCCGGCGTGAGGTCCTCAACCCCTCCTATTGGCTCAACCCCACTAGTTTTGGTGGTGACCTGGTGAGCAAGTAATTCAAGTACCACTTGACTTAAGATGATATTGCGTCATTATGAGATTTAAATCCGTGACCTGAGGGGAATTACGGCTTTCAGAGAGACTTCTCTACCAACAGGTTACGGAGCGCGCACTACAAATAACATTTTACCTATGCATGAAAAATGTGTATTTTATAAATGTTTGTGAAATCGTGCAATAGATGATCAATTGTCATTTTTTTTTTCAAACGGATGGTTGAAAATGAACAATCATTATAAGATATTTTTGCTTGTTACGTGCTCGTCATGAGATGATTATGAAGAAGTCTGAAGCGATTTAGTTTCATATCAAGATATTTTTAGGAGTCTTTATTGTAGTTCTACTCTTTCTTTTATATGTTTAACGTATCTTATATCATATCTTTAGAGTGTCGAGGCTATGAAATTTTTAAAGTGGTTATGAATTAATCTTACATTCTTCATTGTCTTGTAATTTGGCCAATTGTTTAGTTCAAATGTTACAGTGGTCTTTCAAAATTATGGATTTACGCCCTCAGCATTAGATTTTGAGGGATTATTTTGGTAAATTACAAATTACTGAATAAAATACGATTGGTTGGCCAGTTCGTTCGACACGAGGAATGTAGCTCGTTCGCCGGTCTTTATCTTTTATCTTAGATTCCCTCATTCATGTCTGGTTTATGATGAGGCCGTTGACTAGTCATTTATGTCAGGGGTCGGTCGTCACATCTTTAAGGTGATTAGGTCCTTAGGCTTGCTCTAAGATGAATGTTGCTTTTAAGGGTTGTCGATCAGTAGTATGCGACTTGGTGAACTGTAGCTTGAACAATCCATCGGTCGTCTGACCCTTCATATGTCATTTGGCTCTACAAACAGACGGTAGGATACTCCATCGGTCGTCCAAACATTTGCCCAAAATTTCTTTCCTCGGTCGTTGGACCGCGTTGCGTGCTGACAATATTCTTATCCTTCGATAATTTATTATATTTTTGATATTTAATCTATTGGTGTTTTGTTAGTTTTTCTTATAATATGAGTTGTGTTGTGCATGGAAAGCTTTGTCATGACAACATAAATTAATAAGTTTAACATTCAATTGTGCCATATAAGAGACAACTACATACATACCACTCCATTTCCCTGTATTTACATATTCAACACAAAAACTTTACTTATTTACATTTTCATACAAAACACTCAAAGATTTACATATATACCAGTCAACTTCATACATTTTACATACATACTTAGAAGATTCTCAGAAATACAAATGTCATTGACATGAAGGACCTAACCAATTTCATGTCTCTTGTGACTTCTTTGAGATTGTAATGAATGTGATTGCTTTGTGGTTGCAATTATTTTTGGGTTTATGGGGCGGCTTCCTAAGACTTCTAAGTAGATTTTAGATAGTTATTGTGAATAAAAGTATTTGAAGTGTAAAAAGATAAAACTTTAGTGGTTAGCTTTTGCTATTGTATGAACTAAAACTTTGAGTTACTAAGCTAGATTCAACAATTCTTAATGATGATAGTGATATCTATTGAAAATGTGATCTTATATGTGTTGTTTTAGTCTGATTTTATGTTAATTTTATGCTTTTGGAAGGTATCTGTGATGCATTTTGCAATGTTCAAGTGTGAAGATTGATGAGAGCTTAAAAGGTGGAGATTAGGGCTGTCAATACGGCTCGTTGTTCGTGAACAGCTCATATTCGGCTGGTTAAGAAGCTAGTGTTTGGCTCGTTTGTTAAGTTAACGTGTTGAACACGAACAACACGAACAAAGATTTGTTCGTTCGTGTTCGGCTCATTTTGGCTCGAAATACTACTAATCAATTGAATTAGATTCAAATTTAATTGACTTCAAGACTACAAAGATTTATAATCAATTAAAAGTATTAATTCAGAGAATAGAATAAAAATTATTAAATTTGATTCAAATGATGTTTTAATTTATACAATAATTTTTAAATCCTGCCCCAATCTTTATCTTATGGCTACGAGATTAGGGTTATAAAAAAGACTCTTTGTTCGAGAACGGCTCGTGTTCGACTCGTTAAGCGAACAAGCTGAACAAGAACACATTTTTTTGAGCTCGAAACATAAACAAGCCGAAAACGAGGCTCACGGCTCGTTTACACCCCTAATGGAGATTTGTGCTAAGTACAAGAGTAGCACTCACTAGTAAAGGGGCACGCAATTAAGTCAAATTTGTCTAAATGTAGAGAATTTTATTCTCTCAAACCTATAACTCATTTCCCAACTTCATCCTCACAATTTCTTTAGCCAGAACTCAACAAATATGATTGCAACATCATAATCAAAGTTCAGTTGTTAGAAATGTAAGTACATAAGAATTGTGCGATGTATGTGTATGTCAAACGTCAATAAACAATCAATCAATAGAAGATTTTACATCAGAGAGATTTCAAGTGAGGTAAATGGAAGTAGAAAATATTATAATACCGGGAATATTCTCAGAACACAATAACACCTGAATAATGTGGAATACCATGAAAGGAATATTCTCCTACGTTAAAACGATTTTTTTTGTTTTTTTGTCACCTCCACGTGTTTGAATATGAGTGTACTTCGAACGTAGCTCTACGTCAAGAGTCCTGATGTAATATTTTTTCATTCAAACGTGTCGTCATAGAATATACAACACTTCATTGAATTTGCTGAGGGGTATTTACATGCAAAGCACATAATTTTAATGTATTCACATTTATAATCTCTAAACTTACATATTTATATTTATAAAACTCAATAGTTTAATATTACATAAAAAAATAATAATATTATTAATTTTTAAAAGTGCCTTTTCATGCATAGATTTATGAAACCAAAGTTAGGAATCTTACCACCCTACCCTACAAGAATATAAGTATTTACATACATACCACAGGCACAATTCTTATATATTTACATATATAGCACCTAAAATGTCATATTTTTATAAATAACACCCAAACCTTTAATATAAACATCTTTTATTTTTGAGAATTTATTTTGCATATTTACATATTTTATCTTTTCATTTAATGCAATTACTTTGCATGGACATGCTCTTCTTTTACTCTTAAGAAATAAATTAAAAAATATATATTATTTTTGTCATTAGAATCATTACATATTCAACCCCAAAACTTTACACATGCACGAAAATAAATATTTCACGTGATATTTTTTATGTAATATAAAAGATTTGGTTGATATAAATATAAAAAGCAAAAATGCATCTGTTAAATATGAAAATACATAGAAATTGAGTGTTATATATATATATATATATAAATAAATGCATAATTTATTTTATCATCTTAAAATAGATTTAATCATGATATTCTAATACAGTGTATAGCAAAAATATAAAAAAAAATGGAATCTCTCAGATGAATGACAACCATCCTAGCCAAAACCACTGACATGACAACTTAGCACGGACAACCAACTCTGCCTGGACGAACGATATAGCTTGAACGACCTTACCAAGACGACCGACCAGACTTGGTCGAATGACATGCTCTAATCAACCAAGCCTGAACGACCGACACAACTTATACAACCTACCCGGCATGGATGGACGACTCAGTACAACCGACCAAGTTGATTAAGATTAACTAATCGAGCAAGAAATTAAAACAGTCAGACTACAAACTCATACATGTAAAATATCATAAATAGTTCATTACAAATCATTCCTTTAAAATTAGAGGAAAAATATGTGAAATCATCATTTTATATTTTCTATTCTATAAGTATGAAAATCATTTTATAAGTAAGACACCGTTGAACAATATTTAGACTTCTAGTCCTCTTCAGCTTTGACCTTCCCCTACACCGAACCAGAAGGGGCAAGCCGGAAGTCCAAGTCAACCCGACCAGCCGNTAAACAAGCTAAAAACGAGCTGAGCCGTGTTCGGCTCGTTTACACCCCTAGTGGAGATTTGTGCTAAGTACAAGAGTAGCACTCACCAGTAAAGGTGCACGCAATTAAGTCAAATTTGTCTAAATGTAGCCTATAACTCATTTCCCAACTTCAACTTCACAATTTCTTTAGCCAGAACTCAGCAAATATGAGTTGTAATCTTTAGTATCAACATCATAATCAAAGTTCAGCTGTTAGAAATGTAAGTACATAAGAATTGTGTGATGTATTTGTATGTCAAACGTCAATCAACAGCTTCTCTAACACCCTCTAAAGCAATCAATCAATAGAAGATTTTTACATCAAAGAGATTTCAAGTGAGGTAATTGGAAGTACAAAATATTATAACACCGGGAATATTTCCAGAACACAATAACATCTGAATAATGCGGAATAACATGGAAGGAATATTCTCCTATGCTAAAACAATTTTTTTATTTTTTTGTCACCTCCACGTGTCTGGATATGAGTGTACTACGAACGTAGCTCTACGTCAAGTGTCCTGATGTAACACTTTTCCATTTAAACGTGTCGTCATAGAATATACAATACTTGATTGACTTTGCTGGGGGGTATTTACATGTAAATCACATAATTTTAATGTATTCACATTTATAATCTCTAAACTTACATATTTATATTTATAAAACTCAATACTTTAATATTACATAAAAAAATATTATTATTATTATTAATTTTTAAAAGTGCCTTTTCATGCATAGATTTATGAAACCAAAGTTAGGAATCTTACCACCCTACCATACAAGAATATAAAAAAGAGCATTTACATACATACCACAGGCACAATTCTTATATATTTACATATATAGCACCTAAAATGATATGGCTTGAACGACCTTGCCAAGACGACCAGCCTGACTTGGACAAATGACATACTCTAATCAACCAAGCCTGAACGACCGACACAACTTAGACAACCTACCCGGCATGGATGAACGACTCAGTACAACCGACCAAGCTGATTAAGATTAACTAATCAAGCAAGAAATTAAAACAGTCAGACTACAAATTCATACATATAAAATATCATAAATAGCTCGTTACAAATCATTCCTTTAAAATTAGAGGAAAAATATGTGAAATCATCATTATATATTTTCTATTCTATAAGTATGAAAATCATTTTATAAGTAAGACACCATTGACCAATATTTAGAATTCTAGTCCCCTTCAGCTTTGACCTTCCCCTACACCGAACCAGAAGGGGCAAGCCGGAAGTCCAAGTCAACCCGACCAGCCGCATCCGACCCACTCCGTCCACCCGCCACGTGTCCTCCACACTCCTTCCCGCCGAACGTCAGCATCACATTATTTCTATGCGGGGCGCCGCATACTCCCGGTCGGTAGGACACATGAAAGGCCGTGCGGTCGGTTGGAGAGATCTGCGATGCGGGGGAGAAGAAGAAGGAGGAGAAAATAGTGCCGCTATAGTTTCCGGCGGCGGCGACGGCGGCAGCGACGGCGGAGGAGAGTTTGTGGAGTTGTCTTTGTTTCTTGTGGGCGTTCTGGTGGCCGCCGAGGGCTTGGGAGTTAGCGAACTCTCTGAAGCAGTATTGGCATTTGTGTATCTTTGGGCCGCCGGCGGATGCGGTGGTGGTGGTGGTGGTGGAGGAGGAGGATGGGTCTTGGTTGGTTAAATTGAAGCCGAAGAGTCTAAGATTGGTGGAGGGCATTTGTGTCATTTGAGGTGGAGAGAGAGAGAAGAGTGTGTGGGGTTTAGAGAGGGTGGGAGGGGATATTTATATGTAAAGGGAATGAGAGATTTGGGAGTTGGAAGGGGTCAAATTGAATATTAGAGAGAGAGAGAGAGAGAGAGAGAGAGAGAGAGAGAGAGAGAGAGAGAGAGAGAGAGAGAGNATTGAAGCCAAAGAGTCTAAGATTGGTGGAGGGCATTTGTGTCATTTGAGGTGGAGAGAGAGAGAGAAGAGTGTGTGGGGTTAGAGGGTGGGAGGGGATATTTATATGTAAAGGGAATGAGAGATTTGGGAGTTGGAAGGGGTCAAATTGGAATATTAGATAGAGAGAGAGAGAGAGGGGGGTTTAAATTCAGGATGATTGTTGGAAGATTGATTCGAGTTTTTAGCTCCGAGCTAAAATTTTGGATCGAATGTTTTTCGAGTTAATTTTGAGCTCATCATAACTTGGCTTCAAATCGGATCGTTAACAACATATAACTATGAATTTAGTGACTTTAGCTCGAAGAACGTTAATCGCTCGAAAATTGATATGAGTTTTGACTCAGATAGACATTAGATAGAAATAAAGCTGAGCAACAAGCATATATTTTGGATTGATTTGTTTTTTTTCTTTCGAGCCGATCGATTTTAAGTCAACCCTAGCTCGCTGATAGCCCTTGGTTTAAGAGAGAAATATTAGGTCAAGTCGTAGATGTATATCAAATTTATATTTTATTTTTGGCCTTTCCACAAAATTCTTTTGTATTTACATATCTAAACCACCAAAATTTAATATTTACATGACACTCAAATTCTTAATATAGACAAAAAATATCACTATCATATATACTTTAAATGCATCTGTTCATGCACAGATTAATTTAGAACACTGAATTAAGGGTCTGTTTGGGGTAGCTTATTTGGTGCGACGACGTTTTGAAAACACACTTGGTCTGTTTGGGTAAACTGCATTTTGACAGCTTATGCGTTTTGAAAACGCTGAAAGCAGAGTTTTCAGACCGCACCTAAATAGGTGTGGTGACAGCTTTCTGGCATCGGTCAGACTTTTCCAAAAAAATAAAAATTTGTAATAGTCACTGCATCTAGCTTATCAGCAGATTATTTTTAATCAGCTTATCAATAAATTATTCAATAAGCTACAACTGCCCCAAACATACCCTAAGTGCTACAAATGTTAATATGAAATTCAGAGTGTTAGATATGTAAATATATAAAACTTGAGTGGCATTAATGTAAATATCCCTTTTAAAAAAGTTAAATACACCTGTTCAAACTCTACTGTGGCACTAAACAACATTAATCCTAAAAAAAACAAATATTGTTTGAACTTATATGACATTTATTATATTATAATATGATTTACATATATACCACTAATTTTCCAGGTATTTACAAATATAACACCAAAATGTAATTCTTACATACATGCTATCTCACATGTGCATGAAATGATGTATTTCACTTTATTGTTAAGAATGGTGATATTGTTATGTGGTATAAGAGAATTGAGGGGCAGAAATATAAAAAGTAAAATTTAGATGTTAGATATGTAAATACATAGGAATTAATGAGGTGGTAAGTATATAAATAACATAATTATGATAGAAAACTGTATAGAACTTAAATTATATGATATAAGTAAAAGTATTTAGAAAATTTATAATATTTATTATACTGTCAAATTGTTTTTTTAAAATAAATTAAGAAGCAATTAGGGCTAGAAAAGAACTGGGACAAGTTGAGCAGGGTTGTGTTCTAGTTTGGGCTTGTTTATAAAATATGAGCTTGAGTCGAGCTCAAGCTCATGTCGAGCTTTTAAGGCCGTGTTCAAGCTTGAGCTTGTTTATAAAATTTGAACTCGAGATCTAATCGGGCTTTGCATCTATGTTCAAGCTTAGTTCATGTTTGAGTTCTGTTCTTGTTCATTTCATATGTTGATGATCAAGTCATTATCAGCATACTAATGAGTAAATTATCCAGCTATGTAATAACCCAAGGATTGAAGTGTCCAATTTCTAACGACTTGAAGCTGTCGGTTTATAATATGTCATGCATCATTGATAGGTTAAACCGTCGGTTAATCCTCACAGACAGTCGAAAAAGCAACTTAGTATAAGTCTATGATTTAATTCCTTAGGAACACCGTATTTAATTCTCTTTGTTATTTTGAAGAATTAATAATTCAAAAAGCTGCGGTGGCTAATGCAATTTTCATTTTTTTTTTAAAAAGTCAGACCGCACATATCCAGGACCCATGGGAAAACATAATTTTTCAGTTGCAACTTTTTGAAAAAACTACCAAAACACAGTTTACTCAAACAAACAAAACTGCAGTGCGGTGCCGCACCGCCTACACACGGCCTGCCCAAACGGAGTCTAAGTTGATACATAAAGCTACTTTTGCATGGAAGTGATTCCCATTGTCATATAGTTCTCGCCATGCAAAAGCACAGATTAGCAACTTAATTAATAACTCCAAATCGTTATTATGCGAAATTAATATCATCGCTAATCTGATTATTACTATTATTATTGTTTTCTTAATTTGAACGAGCAATTCGTTGCCGAATTCAAACAAATTTAAACTATTTTGACAAATTAGATGCAATTCTGATCCCTTTTAACTTAGTGTTGCCATTTATATTTTGAAACCAATAAATACTATTAGACATTAGTTATAGAGTACTTGATACTACACTTTAGACTACTTCGCAATATGACTTTTTCTCTATAAGAAAAAAATTATGAAAATTTACACATATACCACATGTAATTACATATTTGACGTGTGCGCGTGCGCGCGCATGCATGCATGCATATAAAATGAATCTTCTATACATGCATCATCAAGAACTGCATGCCCATACACAGTCTACTCTGTCACTGGGCACTAAATGTTCAACAAGGAAAACACGAGTGTGGTGAGAAGAGAAGATCTAGAAATTGGAAACTGTAAAAAGATGTTTTGCATTAATTATAGGCTTTTCATACCAGTGATACTCAGACATTTTTCTTTTAGAATCAAGTTATAAGACCTACTTTGGCTCTCTAGTAAAGTAAACAACAACTGTTAGGTATGACTCATATACCATAAATGAGACAGATGCTGGAGCAGAGTGGAGCCCAAGAGCGAAGTGGAGCGGAAGGATCTGTCCAATCGTGGGAGCTTCATTATGTGGGTTGGCGGTGCGGGGGCAACACCCTGCGGTCTAGTACATGGGTAATTTAAGTAATTACATATTGTACTATAGGGTTATGTATATGTCATGTTTGTAACCCTAGGTGAATCTCAGAGGCTCAGAGACTCACCTAGGGTTAAAAACATCTCTTTATTCTAAGAAACTCAAAATTTTGGTATTATGAGCCATACCTAACAACAACCCATCCTATCGTATTGATCTCATGCACAGATAAGGTGACGTGTATATAAAAATTGAAGTATAGAGGTTAGATATGTAAATAATAGGAATTAAGTGGTATTTATGTAAATCTTTGTATGTTTTTATGTAAGATAAAGACATGATATATAGGAAGCATGACAAAAATGCGTTAAACAAAAGTTTTCATATCTTCATAAATTTATAATTTGCATATAAAATTATAATGTAATTAAAATATTATTTTACTTCTAGTTTTAGGACAGTTGATATATATTAAATAATCACATAGAAATATTTATGAGGATTGATTGGTTTGGCCTGGTCCCATGAAGAACTTTTCACAGCTCTTTAGTTCTCTTCTGTGGACATTACAGAAGTCTTACAGCATATGTCAAATACTTATTTTATTAACAAATCTACCACCCTTTTACATTCATTTTTCAATTTGTCACTCAAATATCAAAATTCATGATAAAACTCGACCCCTTTTTTCATTTTTTATCAAATTTTATGTGGTTTGATCGTGACATGCGTAAATGCATCGATTTGGTAGTACAAGAAAAAAGATCTGGGTGGTTAATTTGTAAATTTCATCGTTTCTAATGGTCTGTATGTAATTATCACACTATTTTATATTTTTCAAATGCATTGAACTTGATTCGGCAATTAGAATCATCTGGTTTTTTTAAACTTGGTATCGAACAGCTCCTAAATTTCGTTCCTAATTGCGCTGATTTAATCTTTTGCTAGAGAGACTACATTATGAATACTAAAACCCGTCTGGGGCGACGACGGAAGTGTGGCATGGAATGAACATTTAATAATCATGAAACTCACTGTTAAGTGAAGTACATATCTTATTTTTTATACTGTTTTGGATTAGATTTTTGCTTCTCGAGTATCAAATATATTAGTACGACAGTTCTTTTGCAAACAACATTACTGCATTGTGACAGAATAGTCATTTATTCATAAACAACTATAAAACAATTGTTTTCTAACATCACAAAACAAACAACAAACTATAAATATATATATTAAAAACAAAATACTACTATAACTAATATTTTAAAAATAAAATACACATTTTCATGCATATATACTTAACATCAATGTTTTGTAAATATAAACACCAAACTTTAAGCATTAGATATTTTAAACATATTATCATTTATAAAAGTGACACTCATGTAATTTTTTAATACTGAACTGATGTATTTATGAGTATCATGATCAAACCATTGAGAATTTTATAAAAATGAAGAATATGGGATGGGGTTTATCATGAATTTTAATATTCAAGTAAGAATTTGCAAATTAGATGAAAGGGGTGTGTTAGATTTATAAATAGTAATGTTTCAAGTGGTATATATGCTATATGTGTGGCTAATTGATTAGCCCCTCAAGTAAATTTATTACTCTTTCCAGGAACACAACGGCTATAATATCTTCATATTCAAACTTTTGTGTTAAATTTTCAAAATTTTGCTTGCTCAGACAAAAATTATAGCTAAATTAATGATTTGATTGAATTTATCTTACCTCTACATGGATGGGTTCCTTATAAAGATTTAGCCTAATATGGCTATTATACCAATTTGCTTCAGGAATACCATAACAACATAATACTACAAAAACCTCGAGGAATTATTAAAACACAACTTTATTAATAAAACAGCCTACAAACTGTAGGGGAAGAGTTCCACCAAGCACCCTTATAACTTATTAAACCAAAAAACTAAACCTTCTAAGCTTGCACAGCAATTACATTATAATATTCCTTCATATAGACTTCATTCAAACCAACAAACTCCAAACTTCTTCAATTGAATACAATAACAGCTACAACAACAACAAGTCTTTATTCCACTAAGCGGGGTCAACTACATGAATCATTTTCTCCATTGCATCCTAATGAGTGGCATATTTTCATTTAATACTAATGACTTGAGATATTTTTTTTATATAATTTGTCCAGGTTTTACGTCTACCTTTATCTTTTTTAACATAAGTTGAATTTAAAAAATCTACAACTACTCCTAACTGGATCATCTGATGGTCAATGTTTAATGTGACGAAACCATCTAAAATGACTCTAATATTGTCAGCTATTGGAGCTACACTAACCATATCATAGATACATTCATTTCACATTTTATTTCGAAGTGTCAAGCCACTCAACCACCTAAGCATTCTCATGTCAACAACACTTAACTATGTTTTATGCTTCTCTTTTAAAGGCCAACATTTTGTGCCATAAAGCATTACAAGTCTCACCACCATCTTATAAAATTTTCCTTTTAGTCTAAGAAGTACTTTTTTTATCACACAATAGGCCCGATGAATTCCTCCACTTCAACCAACCAACTTGAATTCTACTTAATAATATCCCCATCTACCATCACATTGAGCAATAGACCTAAGATATCTAAAATGTTCACACCTTTTAATGATTTGAATACAATAACAAATAAGATCACAAAAAATTAAAGTCATAGGTGTCGTCAATGATAGATGGTGGGTGATGCTCTTGAGCTAGCTATTTACTTTAGATATGCTTATAATGCACATATATTCATTTTTTATTGTCTTTCTTGATAATGTTGGATAATGGTGGGAACCACATCTAACTTTTGTCGGCCGGATTGATATTTTTTTTCTGAATGAGTGTCATATGTAGATTATCCTAATTTTCAAGTATATCGGCATTAGCCATTAATATCTTGTCATCTTCATGCATGTGATCTTCAAATAATTCGAAAAGCTGGTTCTGTAATCTTTCTTTGATTTTTTCAATGAGTTTATCTAAATTTTTTTCCTCAAATGTTGATATGGATTTCTAAACAAAAAATCTTCTTTAGCATTGATATTTCAGCAACTAGATTTATTAATTTGGACTACTTCATTAATGAAAATAATTTTTCCTTCGATTCTGATGGCTTTCCACCATTTCACTGCAAAGTTTCTATATAAACATTTATAATTTAAAGATTTATTTTGAATTTTAAGACTCTACGACCAAATCCATAGAATTTGATATTAAATAAATAAGTATAAATCAAATTGACCATCTATTAAAATATATATTGAAATCTTTGAAATATAGGAAGTTTTGACCTAATGAGAATGTGTAGCTCTAATTGGAGGTGGTAGGATTTGAGTAGTTGCTCCACAATTATTCCACGATTAATAAAACCAATGGAGAATGTTCATGACAAACTTTCATATATATTTTCTTTTGTGATTAATAAAAAAAACTTTGTGCATGACTTCAATATAAGTCCAATAAATAAATAAAAAATAGTTTGTTTAAATTGAGATTCTGGATTTTTATATTCGATGGTTTTAATTTGATGTGGAGTAAACCCCTATTCTTTATGATTAATTATCTTATGAATCATGATTTTATTGTAAGCAATAAATTTATTGTCATAATTATAACTATGTTGAATTTTAATATATTTAACAGAGAGGATGATAGCTTCATACATATTTCGATTAAAAAAATATCTCTAAGTGAATGAATTAGTAACAGAATATCTTTCAAGAATTATCAAAGGCGAGGCAAGATGATAATCATCACCATTAAGATTTAGAATATGAGAGAGTGCTTTTAGCGTAAATGAGATATTCAGATACAAATTTTAATATTTTAGAATAAGATTTAAGAGATGATTTTGGTTATGTAGAGAGGCAATTGAGAGAGAGTTTCTTGATTGCCTTTCTTGATAATGTCAGATCGCAGGGGCCACAATTAACTTTTATCATTTGAATTGATATTCCTAAGTTTGTTGATTGCCTTTCTTGATAAGGTTGGATCGATGCAGGGGTCACACCAAACTTTTGTTAAGAGGGAGTTTGTTGATCACCATAAAGATATTTGTTGATCCACAAACTCCCTTTCAAATGTCTTTCTCTACCAAACAAAAATCAACTCTTAAATCTTATTCTGAAATATTAGAATTTGCATCTGCATCTCCCATTTATACTAAAATCGTTATCTGTCATATTCTAGATCTTAATGGTTATGATTACCATCTTACCTCACTTTGGGCAATTCTTAAAAGATATTTTGATACTAATCTATTTTCTCAAAAATACTTTTTTTGATTAAAAAATGTATGAAGCTATCATTGTTTCTCTCAAATGTGTTGAAATTCAAAATAATTATAATAAAGAGAACAAATCTAGTACTTATAATGAAACAACAATCCATCAGATAATAATAAAAATGAGGGTTTACTCCACATGAGATGAAAACCATCGAATATAAAAATTTCATAATTCCAATTTAAACAAATAATTTCCTTTAATTGTTGGACTTATACTGAAACCCTGCACAAAGTTTTTTCTTGTTATTAATCCTAGAAGAAAACATTCCTAGATGTTTGTAATGATGTTAGAAATCTAATCTAATGATAATCCTCATTAATTTTACCAATGATGTGATACTTATGGAGCAACAACTCAAATTCCACCACGATTAATCAAAACTATATATTCTCACTGGATCGAAGATTATCCTTACATATCAATGATTCCAACATATATTTTAATATATGATCAATCCAACTTGTATTTCTTTACTTAATATCAAATTCCATAAATTTGGTCCTCAAATCTTGAAATATTTATATAGAAATTATGCATTAAAATGATGGAGAACCATCATGATCGAAGAAAAAAATTCCTTTCATTAATAAAGTAATTCAAGTTAATAAATATAGCTTGTCGAAAAATCAAGCTGAAGAACTTTCATTTAAAAATTTTCGTCAGCATTTGAGAAGATGATTTCCAAATGAATCCACTGAAAAAAATCAAAAAAATATTACAAAATCAATTTGCCGAAATATTTAATGAAGAAGAATATATGCATGAAAATGACAAGACATCCATGACTAATGACGATGTACCTGAAAATTGGGAGAATCTATATTGTCAGCCACTAAGTGAGGTGAACTACATGAATCGTTTTTCTTCATTGCATCCTAATGAGTGCTATATTTTCATTTAATTCTAATAAATTAAGATATTTTTTATATAATATGCCCAAATAGTTTTATGTCTACCTTTGTCTTTTCTAACATAAGTAGAATTTAAAACATCTACATCTACTCCTAACCAAATCATCTGACGATCAATGTTTAATGTGACAAAACCATCTAAAATGACTCTAATATTGTCAGCCATTGGAGCTACACTAACCATATCACATATACATTCATTTCACATTTTATCTCGAAGTGTCAAGCCACTCAACCACCTAAGCATTCTCATGTCAACAACACTTAACTATGTTTTATGCTTCTCTTTTAAAGGCCAACATTTTGTGCCATAAAGCATTACAAGTTTCACCACCATCTTATAAAATTTTCCTTTTAGTCTAAGAAGTACTTTTCTATCACACAATAGACCCCATGAATTCCTCCACTTCAACCAACCAACTTGAATTCTACTTAATAATATCCCCACCTACCATCACATTGAGCAATAGACCTGAGATATCTAAAATGTTCACACCTTTTAATGATTTGAATACAATTACAAATAAGATCACAAAAAAAATAGTCACAGGTGTTGACAATAATAGATGGTGGGTGATGCTTTTGAGCTAGCTATTTACTTTAGATATGCTTATGATGCACATATATTCATTTCTGATTGTCTTTCTTGATAATGTTGGATAATGGTGGGAACCACATCTAACTTTTGTCGGCCGGATTGATATTTTCTTTCTGAATGAGTGTCATAAGTAGATTGCCCCAATTTTTAAGTACATCAGCATTAGCCATTAATATCTTGTCATCTTCATGCATGTGATCTTCAAATAATTCAAGAAGTTGGTTCTGTAATCTTTCTTTGATTTTTTCAATGGGTTTATTGGAATTTTTTTTCTCAAATGTTGATATGGATTTCTAAACAAAAAAAACTTCTTTAACATTGATATTTCAGCAAGCTAGATTTATTAATTTGGACTACTTCATTAATGAAAAGAATTTTTCTTTCGATTCTGATGACTTTCCACCATTTCACTGCAAAGTTTCTATATAAACATTTATAATTTAAAGATTTATTTTGAATTTTAAGACTTTACGACCAAATTCATAGAATTTGATATTAAATGAATAAGTATAAATCAGATTGACCATCTATTAAAATATATATTGAAATCTTTGAAATATAAGAAGTTTTGACCTAATGAGAATGTGTAGCTTTAATTGGAGGTGGTAGGATTTGAGTCGTTGCTCCACAATTATTCCACGATTAATAAAACCAATGGAGAATGTTCATGACAAACGTTCATATCTATTTTCTTTTGTGATTAATAACAAAAAAAAAAAAATTGTGAATGACTTCAATATAAGTTCAATAAATAAATAAAAAATAGTTTGTTTAAATTGAGATTCTGAATTTTTATATTCGATGGTTTTAATCTGATGTGGAGTAAACCCCAATTCTTTATTATTAATTATCTTATGAATCATGATTTTACTGTAAGCAATAAATTTATTGTCTTCATTATAACTATGTTGAATTTCAATACATTTAGCAGAGATGATGATAGCTTCATATATATTTCGATTAAAAAAGTATCCCTAAGTGAATGAATTAGTACCATGATATCTTTCAAGAATTATCAAAGGCGAGGTAACATGGTAATCATCACCATTAAGATTTAGAATATGAGAGAGTGCTTTTAGCGTAAATGAGATATTCATATGCAAATTTTAATATTTTAGAATAAGATTTAAGAGATGATTTTGGTTATGTAGAGAGGCAATTGAGAGAGAGTTTCTTGATTGCCTTTCTTGATAATGTTAGATCACAGGGGCCACAACTAACTTTTATCAGTTGAATTGATATTCCTAAGCTTGTTGATTGCCTTTCTTGATAAGGCTGGATCGTGGTAGGGGCCACACCAAACTTTTGTTAAGAGGGTGTTTGTTGATCACCATAAAGATATTTGTTGATCCACAAACTCCCTTTCAAATGTCTTTCTCTACCAAACAAAAATTAACTCTTAAATCTTATTCTGAAATATTGGAATTTGCATCTACATCTCCCATTTATACTATAATCATTATCTGTCATATTCTAGATCTTAATGGTTATAATTACCATCTTACCTCACTTTGGGAAATTCTTAAAAAATATTTTGATACTAATCTATTTCCTCAAGAATACTTTTTTTGATTAAAATATGTATGAAGCTATCATTGTTTCTCTCAAATGTGTTGAAATTCAAAATAATTATCATGAATAAAACAAATCTAGTACTTATAATGAAACAACAATCCATGAGACAATAATTAATCATAAAGAATGAGAGTTTACTCCACATGAGATGAAAACCATCGAATATAAAAAATCCATAATTCCAATTTAAACAAACAATTTCCTTTAATTGTTGGACTTATACTGAAACCCTGCACAAAATTTTTTCTTGTTATTAATCCTAGAAGAAAACATTCCTAGAAGTTTGTAATGATGTTAGAAATCTAATCTAATGATATTCATCATTAATTTTACCAATAAAGTGATACTTATAGAGCAACAACTCAAATTCCACCACGACTAATCAAAACTATATATTCTCATTGGATCGAATATTATCCTTACATATCAATGATTCCAACACATATTTTAATATATGATCAATCCAACTTGTATTTCTTTACTTAATATCAAATTCCATAGATTTGGTCCTCAAATCTTGAAATCCAAAACTATTCTTTAGATCATAAATGTTTATATAGAAATTATGCATTAAAATGATGGAAAACCACCAGGATCGAAGAAAAAAATTCCTTTCATTAATAAAGTAATTCAAGTTAATAAATATAGCTTGTCGAAAAATCAAGCTGAAGAACTTTCATTTAAAAATTTTCGTCAGCATTTGAGAAGATGATTTCCAAATAAATCCACCGATAAAATCAAAAAAAATATTACAAAATCAATTTGCCGAAATATTTAATGAAGAAGAATACATGCATGAAAATGACAAGACATCCATGACTAATGACGATGTACCTGAAAATTGGGAGAATCTATAGATGACACTCACTCAGAAAAAGAATAACAATTCAACCGACAAAAATTAGCTGTGACCCTCATCACGATCCAATATTATCAAGAAAGACAATCAAAAGGGAATATCTGTGAATAAAAAAACACATCTAAAGTAAATAGTTAGCTCCAAAATATCATCAATCATCTATTATTATTGACACCCGTGACTTTACTTTTTAGTAATCTTATATGTTATTGTATTCAATTGAAGAAGTTTGGAGGTTATTGGTTCCAATGAAGTCTATACAAAGAAATATAATAATATAACCGACGTGCAAGTTTAGAAGGTCTAGTTTTCTGGTGTAGTAAGTTATAAGTGTGCTTGGCGAAACTCATCTCTCGCAGTCTGTAAGATGTTTTTATTAATAACACTGTTTTAATAATTCCTAGAAGCTTTTATAGTATTCAGTTGTTATAGTATATATATATATATATATATATATATATATAT
>JXCR01059915.1:4130-15510 GCA_002079205.1 Phalaenopsis hybrid cultivar
TTTGAATAAAATTGTAGTCTATTTATATATTTAGTTAAGATATGTTTATATATCTAAAGATAATAGACATGTCTAATTTGAGTATAAACAATTACCAATTATATTAAATTTAAGTCAAAGTTTAATTATGATTATTATCGTGTATTGTTATATCACCCAAAGGAGATTTCAATACACTATTATTATTATGATTATTATTTTAATCTGATTTTATATGAATATCTATGTTAATTTAATGTTCGAAGTATTAAATATCGAGCATGTTTTATTTATTTGCAGTAACTACTCCTGTTTCTCTTGATTCGCAAGCTATATCTGCTCAAACTTTCAATGGGCTTAATTTCTCTAAATGACGTGAGCAAGTCAAGTTTCACCTTGATGTTCTGGTTCTCGTACTATGCATGAACATGTCATTGCAATGACGAACATAGTAGCAAGACTTAAGACCCTAGGAATGAAAGTGAATGAAAATTTCCTTGTGCAATTTATCATTAACTCCTTGCCTTCTGAGTATGGTCCATTTTACATGAACTACAACACTATGAAAGATAAATGAAATGTGAATGAACTACGATTTATGCTCATTCAAGAGGAAGCAAGGCTTCAGAAAAGGAGCAAATCACTCCATTAATTTCATGGGTTACTAAAGAAGAGCTGTAAGGAAAACTTGAAAGAAGAATGAAAAGGGCAAGCAATGATCACTAAAGATTAATGTGTCATCTACCCCAATTCTCAAAAAGGAACATAAAGGAATTAAGTGTCACTTGCAAAAAGTTTGGACACTATCAAAATGAGTGTCAAAAGCGCAAAGACTGCTTCGAAAAGAAAGGTAAAGCTTGTGTTTCTGTATGTTTCGAATCAAATTTGGCAGAAGTTCCTTATAATACCTGGTGTATTCATTCTGGTTGTACCACTCATTTTTCTAATACGATGCAGGGATTCCTTACAACCCAAATCATAAACACAAATGAAAAGTTTGTCTTCATGGGGAACCGAGTCAAAGCGCCTGTTGAAGCTATTAGAACCTATCGATTGATTTTAGATACTGGATATTATTTAGACTTTTTTCAAACACTTTATGTCACTTATGTTTTTCGTAATTTGATTTCGTTATCTAAACTTGATTCTATTGGATACTCCTTTAAATTTGAAAATAGTTGTTTCAGTTTGTTTAAACACAGTCATCTCATAGGTTCAGGTATTCTTTGTGATGGTTTATGTAAGCTTAAACTTGATAATATTTTCTCTGAGACTTTGATGACTTTACATCACCTTGTTTTTCGCCCAATGCCTCTGAGGGTTCTCGCCAATAAAACCGTTATCCTGTAACCTCTGAAACAACGATCTAAATTTTCTGATAAAAGCATTATCATTAGAGGAGATAACATTGGAATATAGGGACTCAGGCTGTAATTCCGTGTAAAAGTCGTAGTCCATGTCCAATTCAGGAATTTGTTTTGCAGCTATCTCCACATCGATCGTCGTAGGTACATGCGTGATTTCTTTGTAGATGGTCACGGTATTTCCTTCTTCACGTATTCCTCCCTGCATGCTGCGAATAAAGTTGCACCCAAGCAACATCTGGATGTCGTCCTTGATTTCTATCTTCATGCAGTAAATCAGAGGAATTCTAAAACTATGCTCAGATATATACATCTTACCATCTTTTATAAGTTTGTCGGAATTGGTTGTTGAATTAACTCCGCTAAAAGATACTTGATAGTTTAGTTCTTCAACAACTTTTGTTGGAATATCATCGATGCTCGCAACGCAGGATGTAGCTCCGGTGTCCAGGATTGCCTTTAATTTAAAATGTTCAATCCCTGGAAGTTCAAAAGTAATTATAAAATTAAACAATTTATTAATAATTCTCTTTTGCAGTTTCTGAGCTTGTTCTTTCAACGCCTCCGAGAACATCTTAACACCTTGTTCATCAACCTCTTCAATGAGGTCGTCATCTTCATCACCTTCAAAGGTGACGATCTTCTTTCATTTGTTTTGCAAAGAAAGTTCTTGTAAATCTTCGGTCAGCTGCTCCTTCATTTCTTGCTGCAGCTGCTCCTTCAATCTGCAGTTCTCTTTCAGTAGATGTTCCGTGTATTTTACCAGCTCGTGGATCAAATTATCCTTCGACTAGAATTGTAGTAGTGATAGTTCCTTTTGTACAATTATAGCCAAATAAAACTTGGCGCATGTAGGACAGGAAGTTAACTTGCAGAGTGGATCCTCATATTTGGATTAGTTATGATAAAACAATATGAGCAACGAAAAAACTGACCCTTAATCGGCTTATTGTGCTCCCACTGATGAGCGCACTTTTCCTGTTTGTCCTTGAGTTTGATCAAGCAACGCTTCCCGTAATCTTCTTTCATCATGAACCGAAATTCTTCAATTGGGTTGTTCTGGACTGCATTACGGATGTGAAATAATGTATTTGCTCCTTCATCTTGAGATATGGAGCAGATTGCGTTAGAAGACTCTTCGTTTAAGTCGACAGAGAGCACGCCATAGTCTTCCGGGAGCTCGAGGTTGTTAAGTATGGCAGCTCGTGCCATGTTTCCTTTCTTGCTCCGACATTCTTTCGCGAAGTGGCCTTCGTCGCCACATATATAACATCGACACTTTGCAGACTTTGACTTGTTTTTATTTTTGATAACCCTTACGTGAGAGTCATGAGGCTTGCCTTTGTAATTTTTATATTTGCGTAAGCTATATTTCTTGTGCTAGTTGTAGAAACCAGACACATGAATCTTCTTGCAGAGTGAGAGATCCTTGATCCCTCTTTGAACAACTGCACGTTTGCAAAATTTCGCGAGATACTAATAAGTGAAGCGTATTCTGGGCATTACCCCGACTGTGTTTCCAGGGTATTTTTTCTTGAACGCTTCTTCAATTTCATTTCCAATTATGGGAGGCATTTTTCGGAAGAATTTGTCAGACAGTTCTGAACTAATGTACATGCGTCCGATTTAGCTGCGAGTACTTTATAATCGTTCATGTATTCGAACATATTCTTGATCTCTTAACAAGTGAGACGTTCAAGATCAAGATAAGCTCTATTCTGCTCGTCTGTAGAGCTTTGATATGGATCTTCTAGTAAAATCACTCTTCGAATGACTGATAAAACATTTTGCGGATGATCCGCAATATTTATAAGGGCCTCATATTCATCCTTGAAGGCCATACGCCATTGAATCCATATCTTTTTCATGACTTCTCCGAGAAGGTTCTCTATAAATAACACTTTGAACTTATTATTAGCGAATTGTTTGTCATTCACGAGATTTAATGTAATGGACTCCCATCTGGAAATCACATCATCATATAATGAGAAGTCGTCAGGAAGAACCAGCATGACGCCATGAGCATTTGGAGCAGAGGGCAGCGTCCACATATCCTGCTGGAATGATCTCTTGAAATCCGAGGCTCTTGACCTCAAATTTTGAAAACTTTTGGAGGAAGAGGAGGGATCCGCCTGCGCGCCTGAAATGGGAGGAGGATACATAACCGATCCCATCACCGGTTCATTTGGAGGTAAATAAGAAGATGAAATTGAAGCATATGCGCTATTGGCTTTGTCAGCCATTTTACGCAGACGATGATAGTCCAACTCAGCTAGTTGGTCCTCTATGTTGGGATATACAGTTTCAGGAAAGGAAAAAGGCTGTACATGTGGAGTTTCATCAAATGGAGGATTAGGCTCGAAGTATTGAAATTGTGGTGGTTGAAGCAAGGGATAGGGAAGATTATCATCAATATTTTGAAAATTGGGGGTATCACACGAATCTGAATTTGACTTAGGAGTTAATGAAGATCCAGTTTCATTTTCACAAGCCATAAAAACTACAAATTCTTCTAAATAGTTAGATGCAATGAAAGATGAGTTGAAATCGATGGATCACAACAAAATCTGGGATATCATTGAATTGTTTGAAGGTTGTAAAAGAGTCGGGTGTAAATGAGTCTTTAAGACTAAACGCGTCTCGAATGACAATATTGAACGATATAAAACTAGACTTATTGTCAATTGTTTCACTCAGAAAGATGACATCGACTATAAAGAAACATTTTCTCCGTTTCTAAGAAAGATTCATTTAGAATTATCATGACACTAGTAGTTCATTATGATTTGGAGGTACACCAAATAGATGTAAAAACTGTCTTTCTGAATGAGAATTTAGATGAAGAGATCTACATGCGTCAACCTGAAGGATTTTTGGTTGAAGGAAAGGAATACACGATGTGTAAAGTTAAGAAATTAATATACGAACTTAAGCAAGCTTTCCGACAATGGTATCTTAAGTTCAATGATACCATCACGTCTTTTGGATTTAAAGAAAACACTGTTGATCGGTGTATATATCTAAAGGTCAGTGAGAGCAAAATCATATTTCTCATTCTGTATGTTGATGACTACTAATGACCTTGACTTATTATATGAAATCAAGAACTTTCTTTTTAAGAACTTTGAAATAAAAGACATGAGTGAGATATCCTATGTGATTGAAATTGAAATATTTCGTGATAGATCACAATGTTTGTTAGAGATGTCTCAGAAAACATATATTGAAAGAGTTTTTAAGATATTCAATATGGAAGGGTGCTCAGCAAGTGTTGCTCCAATTCAAAAAGGAGATAAATTCAGCCTTATGCAATGTCCAAAGAATGATTTGAAACGTAAACAATTGGAAGAAATTTCTTATGCATCTATTGTTGGAAGCTTAATGTATGCTCAGACTTGTATCGGACCAGACATTAGCTTTGTTGTCGGGATGCTGGGCAGGTATCAAAGTAATCCAAGAATAGATCATTGGAAAACTGCAAAGAAAGTTTTGAGGTATCTACAAGGAACAAAGAATCACATGTTCACTTATAAAAGATCTAAAGATCTTGAAGTGATAGAATATTCTGATTCAGATTTTGCTAGATGTGTTGATATCAGAAAATCAACATTTTGCTATCTGTTACTTGGCTGAAGGAGCGATCTCATGGAAAAGTGCGAAGCAGATTATCGCAACTGCTTCCACTGTGGAAGCTGAATTTATGGCTTGCCTCGAAGCTACAATTCAGGGTTTATAACTGTAGAATTTTATTTCAGAACTTGGAATTGTAAATAGTATTGTTAAGCCGCTGAAAATTTATTGTCATAACTCCGCAACAGTCTTCTTTTTAAAAAACAACAAGTATTCCAAAGGTGTTAAACACATGGAATTAAAATATATTGTCGTTAAGAAAGAAATTCAAAAACATAGGGTGTCAATTGAGCATATTAGCACCAATCTCATGATTGCAGATCCTTTGACGAAAGGGTTGCCACCTAAGATATTTAACGAACATGTCGTGATAATGGACATTACCAAAACCCTTTATTAGTTTTATGTTATTTGTACTTTGACACTTTGAGCTCAATTTCTTTTGTTTCTGATATTTATAAATATTATTTTTATCGTTAGTGTACACTTTATGTTGCATAATGTTCAACAAGATTTGTCTTTTAATAAATATTATGAGACAATGATGTTAATTCTCATTATGCTAATTATGTAATTGATATTGTGATACATGGAAGAGACTGTGTCGATAAATTGATGTATAACCGCCATGATTCATATTAATTTCATATTTATTAAATAATTTATGATTTAACCGATATATGAATGATTTATCTTACATTTTGTGCAGTATGTTATGCACCACTAAAATTAAGTGAGTAAAGTGGGAAAATGTTATATTTTTATTTATGACTCACATTTATTTTAATAATTTATGAGATTTATTTTGATAACGTAAGTTATTTGTTTTCTTAACTCATAACTTATGTCATAAATTATGACAACTTACGATATTTATTTTGATAACTTAAGTTACTTATTTTCTTAACTCATAACTTATGTCATAACTTATGACAACTTATGATATTTATTTTATTAACTTAAGTTATTAATTTTCTTAACTTATAACTTATGATAACTTATGATATTTATTTTTGTAACTCATGATAGCTTAAGTTATTAATTATCTTAACTCATAACTTATGTCATAATTTATGATAACTTAGGATATTAATTTTTAACTCATGTAATCCCTAAAATGAATAAGAGTTATTAACTTATGTCATTGATTTTAATAATAAAAAATCAATTAATTTATTAAATTATCATAAATTCTATTGTTTTGTAACCCCTTTGATGGATGATGGTTAAATAAAGCATGATTTAGAGAATGGGTCATCTCTCTTCCTAACACACCTCGTACATTTACCTCCATCAGAAAGTACATAAAGTTTCAAGGGATTAGAGAAAGAAACTCCATCTTTTCAAATTTCTTAAGATAAAATTTTATCATCATGAATACAGATATGTATTACTTTATTATGGATATGTAAAAATCATGAATTTAAAGGATCTTGTCTATTATGTATTTTTTGGAATAAGTGCATAAAGTTCAAACATGAATTTTTAACATTATTTTGTTTCAGAGGTATTGTAATGATTAACAATAGCTCAGAGGTGCGATGTATAAGAAATGCTTAAGAGTTTTAATTTGATTCGAAGAAGTATTTTTAAGATGAATCCGAGGTTTGATTGGTTGGTATTTTTTTGCTTGAAGGCTTTATTGATATGGGGGCTGATCCAAGTGTATTTTAGGTGTGGCTTACATCCATTCAAATGACCAAATTAAGCTTGATTTAGTGGACTTATTCGTTTGTGCCAACTTTATTAATTTGGTTGGATTTATATTTGTAGGATATCTTAAAAGATTCAATTTGCTACTTTGAGGAAGAGGAAAGTCCAGTATTTATCATTTAGATTTTTTTATTCATGTTTTATTATTTAAATTTTTTTGACTTGAAGTTTAAGGCATACAACTCGCGGACTTTCAGCTTAGATTTTGTAGTCATCCCAACATTTGGTTTTACAACATCACCCTATAGTAAGATCATCCGATTGCTGTGGCTTATAAATTGGCCCTATAGGTGAGGTGGCTTATTGGAGGGTCTTATAATCTCTCCTTAGGTAGCTTGTTTAGTTAATGAATCATACAATTTTGCCTTATCGGTGAGGTGGCCCACAGCATGTATTATTTTACGAAACGATAATAGAAATTATTTTGAATTCTGCTAATCATTAATGCCTTATTTCGATAAACCAATCTTTCAAGTGGCATTTGATAAAAGACTAAATTTCTAGCATCAGGATGCATCAAAGTAAATCCTTTATATTCTCTATTTCTTAAGCCCATAATGTTGGTCACATTCACAATTATTTTTCTCAACTCAATAGACATGCCACGACTCGGCCCGAGGTTTGGAATTAACCAAGATGTGAACTGACGGTTGGAATTCAATTTTTTATATTTATTTGGTATAAATAACATTTTACAAATAAAATATTCAATAATATATTTAAATTTACCTCATTACTGGTTGTCCGCGTCTTTTATAAATGTTTTCTATTATATTATTCATCTTTTAATCAATTAAATTAATCTGAAAAGTCAATTTAAAATAACAATAAGCTAAAGAAAACAGTGAATGCTTACACTGATAAATCACAGTAATACAAAAGAACAAAAAAAAAATAATATGCATGTTAGTCAAGTCTTTTATAATCAATAAAAATATTTGATGTTATTCAAAGAACTTTACTATATTAATAGCATATTAATATCATATTATATTTGTATAATCATCACAGAAATACTATCTAAATTTTGTGTCAACAAAGATATATCATTATCAATATCTTTTTCGATATACGTGCATGAGTAGATTTGTGTTTCCCCCTATTAGTATCATCAAGGGGTGACTCTGTCATAGTCAGTCATGCACATACAATCAATTAACATATCATTCATGTATTTATCACATTAAATTCTACATATAATATAAACATACAGCAAATGAATGAAAGTAAGTAGCTACAACATTCGTAAAAATATGACCGATAAAGAAAAAAATATCTCAAACAGAATAAATCATGTGCAAGTGTCATTAATATCAAAATAGTTAAGAAAAAATAAATTATTACTATTGATTAAAAGTAAGAGTACTTACTTCGATGACGATTGATTTGCTATTTGTCTTGAAGTTGATTCTTCTAAACTTAAAAGCCTAAAATAAACATGATATAAAATTTAATTAATTTATTATTTTAATAAACTATTAACTTTTCATATTTATTTTATGTGATCCTAATTTTAGATACATACATTATATAAATATACATATGTTTATTATATATTAATAAAGTTCTTATTAAATATTATAATTATTAAACTCACCCAAAAAAAAATTCTTTCGGTCAAACCCTATTTACTCGTAGACGCGATTCGTTCCTTCTCTGCGTTCAGCTTCCTCCTGCACGAGGAGAAATTATTTCATACAGAGCACTTATGCAACTCTACGTGCGGACTTCCAGTAATATGTTGTCACTTGGAGGTTATTAAGAGGTTATTTAGGTGAAACCACAAAAATTATTGAGGGGTTATTGGGTGTTATTATGAGGCTATTGCATGGGTTATGCAAGGGGCAGAGATTATTGGGGGTTTATTGGGATGTTATTATGAGATTATTGTGTGGTGAAACCGCAGATGTTTATTGAGAAATTTTTGCTGCATTATTAAAATTAATACCCTCACAATAACCTTCACCGTTCAACTTCAATAATCTCTGCAATGATCTCTGGCGGAAGGTCTGATACAACATACATGGCAGCATATTCTGGAGTACCTGCTCCGTATGTAATAATTTCTCCTGCCTGAGACATCGACACCTCCTTCCTCCTTTGTTTGACAGTAGCACATGAGCACGATAGCTTTCTCTTCGACTGCATGCGGAAGCTAGCTCGCACGCCGTCCTCCTTTCTGTGCGTCAAGTTGCAGCTTGAATCAACAAGACAAACACTCACTGTCGCAGCCTTTCTATTCTCCTCCCCACTCGACAGAAATCTCATCGTTCGATGATGTCATTATCTTCGGCTATGGGGATTCCCTAATTTGCGCCTATTGTGTCTCGTTCTTGTCGTTCGAATCCCCGGTAAGTTCCTACATCCGATAATTTATACGACAAACTTACCCTTTCGCTTCAGACCCCCTACGTTCCCTCTTCCTTAAGTTTGATTCCTCTTCCACTCCCTTCGGTTTCACGACTCCTTGATTCTTCTTCTTCGGTTTCACAACTTCGCTGATGATCGGGCCAATTCAAACCAATTTTGCCCGTTGCGCGACGAGTAGCATTTGTTTACCCGATTAGAGTCGTTCTTCGAACAGAATGTTAACCGGTCTTCGCTTAAGTAAAAGCCAAAGTTCAGCGAAACGACCCCGACTACGTGCTCCTCAACACGTGCCAAAAAGTGCTCGGGTGGGTGTCTAAACTATTGGATGCTACGAACAGACTGTAAACTACATGAGTCATGCAAGTGGACACCCTGCACTCATGACATCTAAAAGTGATGCCAACAAAAAGACACCTAACAAGTGTGTTGCGCCACTGAGGCACAATACACTAGTTGGCAATATCCTAAAAAAAAGTCTCTCCTCGTGGTTGAGGTGATATCCCAAGGGGAGAGTAAAAAAACTCAACCAGGCCATACAAACTGGCCAGGGTATGGTCAAGGGTGTGACTAGCCAGTCGAAACCTGGTCAACCACAGAAATGGGTTCAGAGCTAGTAGAGACATGACCCAGAGATTAGGTTCAGAGGCCATAAAGGGCATAACCTAGGAGGGTGGTTCAGAGGCCATAAAAGCATAACCACAGAAATAAGTTTAGAGACCATAAAAGCATAACCATGAAAATAGGTTCAGAGGTCGTAAAGACATAACCTAAGATGGTGGTTCAGAGGTCGTAAAAGCATAACCACGATATTAGGTTCAGAGGCCGTAAGGGCATAACCTAGCAGGGTGGTTCAGAGACCGTAAAAGCATGACCACAAAAATAAGTTCAGAGGCCATCAAGGCATAACTTAGAAAATATGTTCAGAGACCGTAAAGGCATAACCTAAGAGGGTGGTTCAGATGTCGCAGAGGCATAACCACGAAAATAGATTCAGAGGCCTGAAAGACATGACCCAAAGTAGTGGTTCAGGGGCCGTAAAGACATAATCACAAAAATAGGTTCAGAGGCCGGAAAGACATAACCTAAGAATGAGTTTAGAGACCACAGAGGCATGACCCAATGGATCTCAGCTAGATCAGATAAACTGGACATGGTATGGCTGAGGGAAAGTTTGTCTGACATTACTCGAAACGACACATCGATCTGTTTGACCTTATTCGAAACAACAGAATCGATGGAAACCCTATAACTGACCTCATTCGAAACGATAGGGGAGAAGGCTCAATCATCTTGTATGACCAAGTCTCCTGTTATGTTTCCTCTGAAAGAGACCACGATTGCTAGTCTAACTGATCTCCTTGAGACGAAACACCCAGCACTTTAATCAGGCGGCTATAAGACACAACATATCCTGATCAGAGGTGACGATCTGCCAGTGATTATATAGTATGGCTAACCGAGAAGGGGGGTTCAGAGGTCGTGAAGGCATGACCAAACACAGTGTTTCAGGGGCCGTAGAGGCATGACCACGAAAATAGGTTCAGAGGCCGTAAAAACATAACCTATGAATGAGTTGAGAGGCCATAGAGGCATGACCCAAGGAAGTCTGAAGACGGGATACTCTCATAAATGAACCAACCTGAAAAGTCATAGTTCGAGAAACATCAAAGTATAAGCTATACGAAGACAAAGGTGTCAAAAGACAAGATATCATCATAATAGAGCCGACTGGGAGGTTATATGACTCAAGGAACATGGGTAGAAAGCCAAAAGCGTATGAAGACGGAATGTTCTCATAACAGAGCTGACTCTAAGGTCATATGACTTGAGAAACGTGGCTATAAAGCCAAAAAGTGTCTGAAGGCAAGACGTACTCATACTGAGCCGACTACAACGTAGTCGAGCTCGAGTGACATCAAACATATGGCTATGTAAAGTTGAAGACGCTCTCATAAAGGAACCGGCTGAAGCGGACATATGGTTCCCTAGCCAAATGGCTACAAAACCCGATGTGCCTCAAAACTAGGTCTTAGCATCAAGGGTCGGCTAAGTGAAGGCAATAGTTTCATTGATCGGAATATCAAATGATCAGGGTGGTATGTATCCCAATCGAAATAGTCTAGAAGTTATGTGTCCTGACCAAGCATCAAATAAGACAGGAGGTATGTATCCTGCTCGAATATATCAAATGGCGCAGGAGGTATGTATCCTGACCTAGCATATAAAATAATGCTGGATGTATTCTGGCGAAATATCAAATGAGCAGTGTTGACCTCATTTTTGTGAGGTCTTTTCTTCTCCTCCTTAGAGCCTAGGTTCTAGCT
>JXCR01059925.1:0-12220 GCA_002079205.1 Phalaenopsis hybrid cultivar
TACATTTTTGAAAGATGGTAAAAATGGTCCCATGAAATCTAATCCTCAAACATCAAATATCTTGACTTCCAACACATAATTGAGGGGCATCTCATTTCTCCCAGAAATATTGCCTACTCGTTGACATCAAACACGAGTTTTGATATCTGAATTAACATCTCTAAAGATTGTAGCCAATAAAATTCAAATTGCAAAATTTTGTATATTATTTTATCAACACCAAAATGTTTCCCAAAATCAGAATTATGACATTTTTGAATAATTTCAAAAGTTTCTTATAAACGTACACATCTTTGAATATAAAGATCCTTTCCTTGTTTATATAAAAGTAGGTCATCCTAAAAATAAGTCTTAGTTTCAAATAAAAATTTCAACTTCTATTGGCATGTCATTTTATAGGGCATAATATCACTAACAATGAATTTCACAATGTCGGCATACCATAGAACATGTCACTCGTTAACACTGAACAATTCTTCATTTGGAAAATTTTCATTAATTTCTTTTTCAAAACAGGGTGGTTTTTCTAATTCAAGCCTGGATAAATGATCAAAAATTTGATTCTCAGCTCCCTTCCTATCTAATATTTCAAAGTCAAATTCTTGCAAAAAAAATCCATCTTATCATTCTTGGTTTTGCATCCTTATTTTTCATTAAGTATTTAATAGCAGAATGATCAGTACGCAAAACACACTTAGTTCCAATTATGTTTGATTTGAATTTATTGAAAGCCCATACTANACTCATGCACTATCTGAAATAGGGTAGATAATTCCAGCATCGAACCACTTTCGAATTTCTTTGTCAATAACTACTTTTGATAATAGGATTCAATCTCTTTTGAGAATCAATGCTGGTTTGGTAGTTCTCCTCCATATGATTCTATGCATACAAATTGAAGGACTGATTCCTTTAATATCAATTATAATCTATCCAAAAGCTTTTTTAAATTTTTTAAAAAATTTTAAAAATTTTCATCAATCTTTCTTCTTCTTCGATCGTTATATTTGACGAAATTATAACTGGTAAAGTAGAGGAATCACTTAAAAAGAAAAATTTTAAATGATCAGGAAGTAACTTCAACTCAAGTTCAGGAGATTTTTCAATTGATGGACAAGATTATTTATCTTTTTCTATCGTATCCAAAACTTCAAAATTTTCTCAAACATAGTTTGAATCTCCCTTAAAAATATCTTCATATTGATCTAATTCTCTTCTTGCTCGTGTTCCAAATCTTTTACTTCAGATTTTTCTTCATAATTAATTTTTAGATGACATTCACTAAGATATCTTATACCATTCATTCTATAACATTCATCATCTTTACCTTTTGCAGGATATTTCATTGATCTTGAAATGTTAAAAGTAACAGTTTGGTCATTGACACACATAGTTAATTCTCCTTTCTGCAAATCTATCATTGCTCTTCCTGTGTCTAGGAAATGTCTCCCCAAAATGATAGGTATCTCTTTCTCTTCCTCCATATCTAGCACAATGAAATTAGGAAGAAAGATAAATTGATCCACTTTCACTAGGACATCTTCTGTAACTCTTTTAGGATATGTTATTGAACGATATGCTAACTGCAGAGTTACAGTAGTATGGGTTGTTTATCCTAAACCCAATCTTTTAAATATTGATAATGGCATAAGGTTAATGCTTGTACCTAAATCACATAAAGCTTTCCCAAAAAACTTTCTTCATATTGATCTAATTCTCTTCTTGCTCGTGTTCCAAATCTTTTACTTCACATTTTTCTTCATAATTAATTTTTAATTGACATTCACTAAGATATCTTATAACATTCATTCTATAACATTCATCATCTTTGCCCTTTACAGGATATTTCATTGATCTTGAAATGTTAAAAGTAACAGTTTGATCATTGACACGCAGAGTTAATTCTCCTTTCTGCAAATCTATCATTGCTCTTCCTGTGGCTAGGAAAGGTCTCCCCAAAATGATAGGTATCTCTTTCTCTTCCTCCACATCTAGCACAATGAAATCAATAAGAAAGATAAATTGATCCACTTTCACTAGGACATCTTCTATAAATCTTTTAGGATATGTTATTGAACGATATGCTAACTGCAGAGTTACTGTAGTATGGGTTATTTATCCTAATCCCAATCTTTTAAATATTGATAATGACATAAGGTTAATGCTTGCACCTAAATCACATAAAGCTTTCCCAAAAAACTTATCTCCTATTGCACATGGAATTGTAAAGCTATCAGGATCTTTAATCTTTTCAGGAAGATTTTTCTAAATTATAGCACCGCACTCCTCACTAAGTGCAACAGTCTCATTATCTTCAAACTTCCTTTTTATGTTGAGAATATCTTTCATAAAATTTACATAGCTTGACAATTGTTCTAAGGCTTCAACAAATGAAATATTAATTATAAGCTTCTTAAAATCCTCTAGAAATTTTGAAAACTTCTTATCTAACTTCTGTTGACGAAGTCTTTGAGGAAATGGAGGTGTTGGTTTTTACAAATCAATTTTTAGCGAGAAAATAAGTCTTTTAGAATCTTTTGAAACGTTCTCTTTTGATTCTTCAATTTATTCTCTCTACTTCAGTTTCTTTTTGAACCCTACCTTCCAACTCTCTTCCGCTTCTAAATTGAATGACTTTTACTTGTTTTTTATTCTGGTCTTTTGGATTTATTTCAGTATTACTAGGAAGTGTTCCTTGGGATCAATTACTTGATGAATTTATGATTTGTCCAATTTGATTCTCAATATTTTTAATTGTAGCTCCTTAAATTTGTAACTGATTTCCCATTTGTAACATCACTTCTTCTATAAACAACTTCTTTTCCTTAAATTTTGGATTACTACTAAAATCTGGAGGATAAGTAGATCTATAATTATTATTCCCTTGGTTGTTCCAATTTTTAAATGGGTTTACTTGATTGTTCCCCCATTGCTGATTATTACCACCCGTAGTATTATTCCAATTGAAGTTGGGATGGTTCTTCTAACCTGGGTCATAATAATTTGAATTTAGGTTATTCTGCTGGTTATTTATGACATTCAAAGTTTCTAATGATTCTCGAGAATCTATCATTTGGCCTAATGAATTCTCTTTAATCATACAAATTGGTTGAGAAAAATTCATTCCAAATTGGTCTAACTTCCTTGAAATTGTAGCAACTTGATTTGGTAACATAGTAAATGCATCATATTCATGAATATTGGCTACTTTCTTAGGATTTACCCTCTGAGAAGGCCGTTAAAAATTATTGGTAGCCATTTATTCAATTAAAGCATAAGGGTCATGAAATCTTTTTGACATCAATGAACCACCAACAATGCATCGATTATAGTTCTAAGAGATCCAGCTAATCCATTTTAAAAAGTTTGAATTATTAACCAATTTGGTATAACATGTTGTGGATACTTTCTTAAGAGTTTTTAAATCTTTCCCATGCTTCATAAATAGATTCCCTTTTAAACTGATTAAAAGATGTAATATCATTTCTAAGCCTCACAGTTTTTTATGGTGGAAAATTATTAGCAATAAATGTTTGTGCTAAATCACCCCAAGTTCTGATAGATCTAGGTCCTAACAAATTCAACCACATCTTAGCTTTATCCCCGAGTGAGAAAGGAAAGAACCTAAGTCTTATGACATCATCAGATACACCATCATATTTAAATGTAGCACATAATTCTAGAAAATTGGCAAGAAGTAAATTTGGATCTTCAGTTGGTGATCCCCAAATTGAGTATTTAATACCATTTTGATAATAGCTGGTTTAAGTTCAAAAGAATTAGCCACTACAATAGGTTTTTGAATACTACAATGAAGTTCATCTACTGTAGGGTTGGCATAATCTCTTCATGGTCAAAGTTCTTGAAGAATTTCAACATTTTGATCATTTTGGTTTGCCATTTATTTAATTTTTTTAGATTTTTCAAAATTTTTAATTTGTTTGCTTTTTCTGATTTTCTTAATATTTCTTTCTAATTCAAAATCATAGGGCACTAGTCCTTCAGAATTTGAACTACACATACACTCACATAAAATAAAATGAAATAAAATAAAACACACAATAATAAAATACTATAATAAGATATTTCAATAATAACTCTTAAAGTTTAAATAAAACTTTCTAAAATAGAAATTTACCGTCAATCAATATCCCCGGCAATGACGCCAAAAACTTGATCACGATCGTTTATATGCAACAATATAAAATTGTCTTTAATTTTATTTTTCACTTGGATTTTCTTATTTTGTAACATCAACAAAATCTTGATCTTGAAGAAAATAAGAATTTAAAATTTTATTATATATATATATATATATATATTGTGTTNCCAAATAATAACAATAATATTCTTTAACCTTACTAGAGATCCTATAAAGAACATTGAATAATTTAAGGTTTGAATAGTTTTGAAGACCGGCTAAGTAGGGAAGATACCAGCTCTCACTCTAGAGTTCCCTCGATTCTCTCCACCTACGGGCTAACATCTCGTATCAAAACCTAAAACAATAAATCATGTTGGTGGCTTTAGTCTGTCACTCTAAAGTCCTCTTACTCTACACCCTTTAAAGATTATTTCCCTATTTATTTGCTCTGAATCATATGAATTACATTCTCGTTTATACAAACTCATGTGATTCTTTCCAATTTTTGACTGAGACATTACCAGTCTAGTTCTTACATGTTATCACAACAAATTTTAACATCTAGATGGGCCAGATCAAGAAGTAAATGAACTACATGGAACTAAATCATCACAACTTCTTCTAACATTAAAGATTAATACTCTCCATAACTTCTATCCAAAACTTAAATTACTTATCATTTTAAGGAGAAAGATAAAGAAAGCTACTCATAATCCATGAAGAAAACAAAACCAGACTTTAGTTTAAAAGTAGAAATTATTGTCAAGCCAGCAAGAAGCCTCTATTAAAACAAAATGTTGTTTAAAAATAAAAATAAAAACTTATCTCAAATCCTCCACCAAACCCTTAAAGTTCCTTTGAATCTCTTGATGACTTTAGAGCTAGCTTTAGCCACATTATCCCAATAAGAGTAAAAACTTGATGACTTTAGAGGATGTAGTGAGGCCCGTGCTATTGAAGGAAAATATTTTTTACATTAATAGCAAATTAGANAAATCTCTCCACAAGATTCTCTACGATCTTCCTCTCAAGACTCCCTCTTTTCAAGCACTTTTCAGAGACTTCAAGCACACTTCAAAATGTCTCATCTTCCTTCTTTTATAAATTTCAAAGTGGTGCCTTAGAAACTCTTCAAAATGTGTCCAAATTTGATGATTCTCTAAACGATGCCTCCTTTCACAAGTCTTTTAAACATATTTTTGTTTCTAGTTGTAATAAGCACCCTCTTTAGCCAATAGGTGCCTCAAATGTCTCTTCAAAATTTGGCAAAATGAAGTAAATCGTCACATAACTGCCTCTGACGCTTAAGCGTGAGACCTCTGGTGCTTAGGTGTGGCCTTCTCTGTTTCACCAACGCTTAAGAGCCAAAACTCTTTTGCTCCATTTTTACATTTTTTTTCAAAATTTTATCATTTTTCACTCATTTTAGCATTTTTTACCTTTATTACTTGTACCTGAAAGAAAAACACACAAATACCTTCCATTAAAGGTTTTTAGAGTGACACTGATCAGGATCCCATGGTTCCCTCATTCTGGTACAAAATTTTTTTTTTTTTGAATTTACTTATCCTAAATAGGTTGTTAAGCTCATTTAAACTAGGGAGATCTTGCTAACAACCATAGTTTGCCTCATTCGATGGACTCACGTAAATTCATTTGGGTCCTTACTGCTATAAGGTCATGTCATTTGGGTTGAAGAACACTTACACAACTTACCAATGCCTCATATATATTTTTTTCAAAGGCCTCCTCGAGTAGATAATGGTGGAGAACATTTGTGACATGCTGATGAAAAGTATAGATGCAACATCAATCTTCAAGATGCTAAGAGGTGCTCAAAACATTGGTTTCTTGTGGACATATGATTGACATGCCATATTTGAGCAACATAAGACAAATTGGCCTCACTGCTCTGCCTTTCACAGTCTGTTCAAGGAGAGATGTTCTATATCTACATAGTTGTCAGGGAGGCTACCTTGGGCCTGGGATAAAATGTTAAAAAAGTAATTTCAAAACTATCGTATTATTTGGAATAATAAATCATTCTCTTGAGGCTAGAAGTAGTGTTGTCACCCAACTTTTCTTATTTTAAGTTTTTAAGTAATTGTTGCAATAAAATATAGTTAAAGATATGAGACCCATGATTAGAAACTTGGATGACCTTAACTAACATTAATTTTCTTAGAGGCTAAAATAAAGGTTAAAATAGTCTAAAATTATTTCTGATAAATAAATCCAAACTATTGTGCGTCAGAATATTAGAAGGAGATATAGCAAGAGAGTTTATAATCTTAATGCTATTCAAGAATCTTACACATAGAAATTTAGATAATTTCTATAGTAAATCATACACAAACTTTTACATGAGGTTTGTTCCAAGAAAAATTTAGTAAAGAAGAAATTTTATGGAACAACATAATTAAAGTAATTCAAGTAATGTGAGTTATAATTTACAAAAAAAAAAATGTCCTTCAATATGTTTAAAGTAGGCATTAATAAAATATAACATGCAACAATTATGAAAGATATACTTCATAATAGAAGCAAAAAGTGTATTACGGTATTGATGTTATTGTTAAGAAATATTTAGTTATATACTTGATAATTTTTCTTCTAAGAGGGGAGAAAATCAATTAAAAATGTAGAAATTAACTTATATAAAGCATCGATAATAGTGATAATGACAAGATTTAACCGTATGAGCAATGATGGAAGTTGGCTTCGATGGTTGGAAGTGACCATTATCCTTGGTGGTAATAGTAGAAATTGGCTTTGATTGTAATAATTGGAATTAGAAATAATATAATAAATGATTGGCATCCATTTTGGATGTGACTATTATTATTATCATAGTTGGTGTCAACAGTGAATGGTAATTTTCTTAGCACATACAAACATCAACATTAGGGTCAGTGTTAGGCATCAGTAATAGTAGTGATAACATGTGTCAATATTGGTGGCAACACATGTATTAGTGTTTTCATCAATAAAGGACATCAGTGTATGTTGTGATTAGGAGCGCTATGATTGGCTTTAATGATAGGTGTCAACATTGTTGGTGATAGTGGGCAGCTATGCAGAGTAAATGGCTAATGTAAATCATTTTTTGTGAAGATGGATGCTAACCTTGGTGCATAAGATGGCTATTAATTTTGGTGGCACTAGAATGCATTAGGCTTGTTCACATGCATTAAGTTTAGTACAAGGACGGGTGTTTTGACTTGTTTGTGATAATGCATGTCAATGACAGGAGATATAACTCTAAATTCTCTACTCTAAAATAGTTTTCATTGAATCATCCCCATCTTGATAAAGGTGTCATTGTATGATCTATTTCTAAATTTCTTCAAAACCATTGTAATAAAAAATTAGAGCACTCTATCAAACAAATCATGTTAAACTTCTTTTAGAAAACTTATTTTTGGTCATCTTAATTTTTTAATGATATAAGAATTCAACAATCTCAAATATGTCATATTCCATTTTTTCATACTATTCATCTAAATTATTAATTTGCTTAAAATGGAACTCAGAAGATCTTAAAATTTGAAAATTTTTTTGACTCAAATTTTTCTGTGCTTTGACATTTAAGAATAGTACTATAAAATATGCTTAATCTTTGAGATTGAGCAAGGAGAATGGTATGCTTAAATTGCCCTAATTGATTGCCCCCAAACCCCCTAATCAAGATGAATATAATTGCAACCAATAGAAACTAGATTCACTTAAAGAGAATATAATAGCTGCCTAGAGAGTGCATATAGTCCGGTTTCAAGCCTCTGGCATACATGGGAAATTGAAACTACGGTAAACATAATCAAAGTACTTGACTGCCGTAATACCATAATGAAACGATAATCCTAATATTGTCATGCATTTACCTAATTAACCCAATATCCCTTATTGAAAGGCTGCATCTTGATCAACGGATTTCTCTCGAAGAAGTTAAATGGACGAAGCTCAAACCTACATGTCAAAATTGGCATCAATGGAAAGTCATCTTGGCTTGGAATGTGATGTATGCCTACTGAATACCATAAGACAATTTCTGTGTTTTTGATGGATTGATTCCTGCATTAAAAGTTCGGAGAAAAATAAGAATTTGGAATTAAACATCCAACGATTAATAATTAGTTATAAAAAGAGCCGAATTACATACCTCATGCTTGTTTGATGTAAATTTAATATAGATTGCTTTAGGAAAGATTATTTGTAAAATAAAAAAACCTCATGCTCCAAGCTGCCAAGTTGTCATCCCCGCTGCTCTTGTCAGCATAGAGCCCAGAAACCCACTTATCCTTCTTGTTGTATGGCATCACCCACACTTGCTTCTTGGTGTAACCTGCTCTAATTCGCAGGTAGTCATCATCAATCCAAAGAGAGGTAGTTGTTGCACTACTGCTGATGAGGAGATAGCAAACTATGTTGTCGAGGTTAGTCTTCACATCTTGGTTCACGAACAAACAACTTTGCTAGCGGCGCTATGTTGAAGTTCACGCGACCATCGACCTCAGTGGTTGTCGTCTCTTTGAAGACAATCCAGTAGCTCTTCCTGGGCTCATCTCCATCATTCACCGTCACTGTTTTGAGGTTGGCCTTCACAAAGGAGTTAGTCATGCCGGTGACGTCGAGATCAAGATGATAGCTAATGTAGTGGTCATGGTAGACACCGATAGTATTGGGTGCCACCAACTCTTCATGATGCTCACCTCTTATCTAATTTGCATGAGAGTAATTTGTGGCTCGAACTTCCATCATTACAGTGAACCCTACCTGGACAATGAGATGCAAGTTGTTTATGATTGATATATTAAGAATGCTTAAGATTGATATTTTAAGGTTAGCTTGCTTACCCAAACTTTGATGGTTTTGCTGGTCTTGAATTCCCAGTCTAAGACATAGTCTTAACTCCCCAACGTTGCCACCGACCTTACCACCAAGCTTACCTCCTCGCTGGCTTCGGTGACCTGCAAGCCATTGGTTATTTAATTTATTTTAAAATCAACGCCTCGTTTTCAACTTCAAAGGATTACCAATTTTGGTCATCTAAATTACTTTTAACCATTTCAAATTAGTTAAATATAGTTATTTATAATACATTCAAATTTAAGTAAATGACTATGAACTATGGTTAAACAGTTATTATGTGTGTTTTATACAAAAAACATTGTAGAGGGGATGCGACACATAAATGTTGAAGAAAGGCATTTCATGATATCAAAAGTTAAATTACATATTTTAAATTTTATTTTTCACTACTAAAAATAATCGAGGTCAATTATACGACACTTTGTTTAAAAAAAATGATTTATCCATGGACTCGCCCCCGTTGAGAAAAGTGTTGGAG
Organism: Phalaenopsis hybrid cultivar; assembly: GCA_002079205.1. NCBI lineage: Eukaryota > Viridiplantae > Streptophyta > Magnoliopsida > Asparagales > Orchidaceae > Phalaenopsis > Phalaenopsis hybrid cultivar. The sequence goes on from JXCR01059925.1 coordinate 9,492, forward strand.
AAAAACAGTTGCAATATAAGCGAGAAGAGAGAAAGCGGGCAAAGTAATACTTTTGATTTCTCTCTCAGAAAGAAGTTCCTTACGCTACTCTTCTCAACTAGGATGTGAGTCAAAAGGTGTGAGATATTTTTCCAAATAATTTATTTGTAGAATTTTAAACAATCGAAAACTATTTTGTAGTGGACTTCACATTTAATGAGCTCTTAGGTGATTACAACAAGAAGGATGAGTGCTTCCTAACTAAAAATGAGACAAACTAAATTTGAATGATCCACTCACCCTTCTTAAGAGAAGGGCCTATTCAGCCAAAGAAGAGTTAAATAATGACTCCTTCAAAAGTTTCTCCCACAAAAACAAAGGAGTTTTTCAAAAGAATTGTGGTTGAGAGCACCCAATCCATTTTCAAATCTTCCTTACGGTATATCGTAAGTGAAAAGCTTGTCATATTAACTGTAGGATATAATCATAATGAGTTTCAATCGACCACTTCAATCATGATCCTTGTGTTGCCCAGAAAGGATTCGAGTATTAGAGGAATGCAACGGATAAACAGTTACTCTTATGAGATGAACTTTTTAAGTTTGCCAACTATTGTTAACGAGGTTGAACTTGCATGATAATTGACTAGGCTAAAACACAAAATGACTAAATTGATGGATGTTTTTGATGATTTGAACAATGAGATGGTTGGTTTGAGTGAAAAAATTCTCATGCTTCAAATGCACATTGAATCCACCAACTTAGCCAAGAAAATTTAGTAAATTGAATTGTTTAAAAGGGTTACATTCATGCAAATATTATCATGTTGAAGCTATTTTTTGAATTCTTCTTTTCAATTGTGTGTGTATTTATGTGTTTGCTTCTGGTAAGTCATGCAAATTGCCTGTATCCATTGGTTGTAATAATAAAAAGATTTTCTTAAATGAAAGGAATAATTTTTTCTTCCTATACTTGATTGTTGATTTAATGAATTTAAATATTCTTTATTATTTTCGTATAATTTTTGAAAGTAATGAGTTTACCTCCATGTTTATATTCTTATCATGATCATGGTCTCGCCTATGGAATGGTGTTTGTGGTACTTTTTGGAACTCATTTCTCTCTTGTGAAAGATACCTTTATCTCCATTTTCTCTTCAATTTTTTGTATCTGTCTACCAAGGCTACAAATATTTTCAGTTGCTACAAAACATTCATAGAGACAGAATTGTCAAGAAAATAAAAAAAATTCAAATGAGGAGATGGAGATGGAATAATAAGAGTTCTTGTTCAACTCATCCATTTGACTATAATATGTAACAAAAAGAGGTCCTAAGCAAAACCTATGAATTTACTACAATTTTGTCATGATTAATTTTGAGTTGGGTTGAGACTTCCTCTTTGTATCAAGTTAATCAACTTCTATAGCTAAAATGGTATCATTCCAGCTTAGATGATGCCAAATTACTTCGTAAGTATATCCATAATAAACTTATTTATATGAAAAATAAAAATCTTCTGGTTTATAGGTCTGCTTCATAACCTCCTTACTATAAAGAAGTACATTGGTGGATTTATTCAATTCTCCAAAATAAGGGTCAATCTATCTATTATAGGAATGGAAAACGAGGTTTTGTTATGCATTTGCCATGGAAGGGTACTAATTAGAGCTAGCTTTAGCCACATTATCCCAATAAGAGTAAAAACTTGATGACTTTAGAGGATGTAGTGAGGCCCGTGCTATTGAAGGAAAATATTTTTTACATTAATAGCAAATTAGATTATCTCTTCCTAGGAAAGATTCTAGGCTTATGTACTTTTCCTATAAATTTTTTAAGTTTGACTTGATAACGGTGAATGAATTCTGCATAAAAATTTAAAAGTTTCCTAAACCTTCTTTTACTCATTTATATTGTGAACATGAGGATGACAACAATATATTGCTTTCAAGAGAGAGCAAACAAGATGTTGTAGATGTCAAGGTAAGTCATGATCAGATGCAATTAGGTCACTTATTTTCTATGATGCCCTTCCCCTCCCATAATTATATTATTTATTTGATGATTTTATNATGATCAACACGAGGTCTTGAGCAAGTGTTATGAATCAATAACAAGATGAAAACATGTATGATAGTCATCGATCTAGCGGAGGCTCATGGGCACGAAATTAATTTTTTTGAAGGTAAGATATTGTGTTTGAAAGACCATGAAAGATGCATATTATCAAGACGCTTGAAGAGCTGATGAGTGCAATGTCAAAAATCGTTATTCAAAAGAAGACCTTATAGAAATATATATTTATCATTATTTATTTATTTATTTGAGAAGTATTAATCATTAAATATCATGGAAATTATTTATTTGAGAAATAAATGTATGATGATAAATTATTTATTTATTTGAGAAGTATTAATCATTAAATATCATGGAAATAAATGTTTTAACTAATTCAATGAGAACAACAACTACTGCAAGCTGAATTTTTAGGTCCTAATAAATAAATTACTTAAGTATATCCCACTAAGGTGGCTCAACTACATGAATTTTTTTTCTTTATTGGGTCCTAATGATTTTTATTTAATTTCAATAAATTAAGATCATTTTTCATACAATACACTGTCTTTTAAGGGGAAAAATTTTCTGCCCAAACTTAAAATGTTATTTTTCCTCAAGTGATACTCCAATCCTTTAAAACCAAAATAAGTAGATTATGTAAATGAGTTTCTTTATAATATTCTAAAATTTTGAT
>JXCR01059953.1:0-10321 GCA_002079205.1 Phalaenopsis hybrid cultivar
ATTCAAGTGTATTAAAGATAAAAATAAAAAAATATTTTTCTTAGAAGAAGATATTCAACATTCGTAGGTGAGCTTTTTGATTAATTTTTCTATGAAGTTTCTGAAATTACAATTGACCTGAGTGATCTTAATATCTATATTCTTAATAATAAAACATTTTATTTTTATTACTGCATTAGTATAAAATGATGTTGATGATCTTTAAAGAAAACTAATGGTGGAAAATGAGTAGGACCTAATGATATCTCAATTGAAGTGTGAAATTATTCAAGAGAATTTGGAGTTTCTTGGCTTGTTAAACTATTTAATATTATTTTAAAATAAAAAAGATGTTTGAGAAGTGGAGGAAGATTATTTTGGTCCCCATTTTAATGAATAAGGGGATGCATAAGAGTGTACTAATTATAGAGTAATTAAAGGTTTCTCATATTTAGTTTGGAGTTATGTTGGGCAGGTATACTATGCAAGTTATACATTTATTTAGATGTTTGATGGAGAAGTACAAAGAAAATAAGGACGATCTGTTTAAGCTTATGACAATGTTCCAAGAGAAGTCCTTCGAAGAGTTTTATAGAAGAAATCTGTTGATATTACTTATATGCAATTCATTAATAATATGTGTAGTAGAGCATTTACTTGTATTCAAACAAGAGGAGGATTAACCAACAATTTTCTTATTAGTTGATTACATCAGGGATCAGCTTTTAGCCCGTGTTTTTTTTTTTGGCTTTAGTTATGGATGCTCTTATTGGACATTTACAGGATGACACACCTTGGGTATGATTTTTTTGTTGATGATATTCTTCCTGTGGATAAAACTAGAGAAAGAATTCAAGAAAAAAACTTGAATTATGGAGGTCTACATTGGAGTCCAAATGCCTTCGTTTCGGTAGATCTAAAGCTGAATAAACGAAATGTAATTTTAGTTGTAGTAGCTCTTGTGGCACAATGTAACTATGGGTTATCAAATCATTAAATGGTGCGGACCTTCTTAGATATCTCAGGTCAATTGTTTAAATGATGGTGATATAGTTGGAGATGTTATTAGTAGAATTCAGTTTGGTTGATTAAAGTGTATGAATGCTTTATACCTATTGTGTGATAGAAAAGTACCACAAAAACTGAAAAGATGGTTTTATAAGACGGTGATGATTCTTGCAATGCTCAATGACACATAATTTTGGCCTTTAAGAGATAAGCATAAAAAATTAATTATTGATGAGATGAGAATGCATAGGTGGATGAGTGGCTTCACACTTAGAGACAACACAAAAAGATTATATCCTTGATAGGGTTGGTGCAGGTCTAGTAGCGAACATGATTAGAGAGAGTCGTCTTTGATGGTTTAGTAACTGTCGACCATCTGATGATCCAATTATAAGAGTAGATGTTTTATTTTCGACTTATGTTAAGAAAGGCAAAGGAAGTCCTAAAAAGTCTTGGGCATATTGTATAAAAAATGATTTAAATATATTAGAATTAAATGAAATTGTGAAATTAAATTAGACACAATGGAGAAAAAGGATTCATGTAGCCAACCCCACTTAGTGAGATAAAGGCTTCTTGTTGTTGTACAAAATTTTTCAATTAATTTCTCTAAGCATAGTGACCTTCACTAGGTTTATCAGAAAGGCTAGTTGTTCTAACAATTACAAGTAAAGTCCTTCAAACAATAATTAGGATTTCAACTTCTTCCTCCATTTTTAAACAATAAAATCAGTAGGAAATATAAATTTATCGATCTTATATAACAAATTTTCCATTTGCTTTCCAATATAAGTCAATGATTGGTTTATCAATTGAATATCTCCTATTCCTAACTTCATAATTCCTTATATTTCTAAGAGAGTTTTTTTTCTTTGAATTATTATGTTGCACCATTTAATGAAAGAAATAGTTTCAAATTTATCTACTTCACACTTTTTATCTATATTATTTTTTATAAATTTAATATAATTATGCTTCTATTTTAAAGCTTTAGTAAAGGAAATATTAACAGTCAATTCTTTGAAATCTTAAAAAATTCTATTGAATTATCAGTCTAATTTTTATTTTTCAATTTCTTAGAAAAAGTTGGTAGTATTTTTTCTACAGCTTTCATAACAATCTTTTATTTTTTCCAAGGCTTCAATAAGTTGTTTATTAAGTTAATGAAACTCATGGCTGAGTTCTTCAATCTTAGCCTCCTCTCTTACCAACTCCGCTAACTCATTTGCCCTCCTTACTTTTATAGCCCTGCACTGCACTTTGAATTTTTTTTTTTTTAGTTTTTCTTCATGTTGCATGATAATGTCCATTCTGGTTTTTTCTTACGTGTTATCCAACTACCCTAATTAATTTTCAATATTTTTATATATGCAACTTAACTTTGCAGCCAAATTCTCATTAACAATACGAGCTTTTTCAAAAATAAATTATTTTGTTTGAATTAAATATATTATTTAAAGCTCAAAGGATACTTAATTCTAGTGTTTGAAAAATTACTATTTTGATTATTCTAGTTATCTATAGGATTTGGTTTTTCACTAGGCCATTTATTATTCTCTTAATTTTAATTTTAATTTTATATGATAATTTTTCTAGCTAAATTATGTATTGGAGTAGGAATTATTCTATCAATTATTTATTAGATTCATAGACTCCAAATTTGAGAATAAAGCTCTTCTATAGGTCCATACACACTTTCCTCACANTATTACTATTTTGATTATTCTAGTTATCTATAGGATTTGGTTTGTCACTAGGCCATTTATTATTCTCTTAATTTTAATTTTTATTTTATATGATAATTTTTCTAGCTAAATTATGTATTGGAGTAGGAATTATTCTATCAAGTATTTATTAGATTCATAGACTCCAAATTTGAGAATAAAGCTCTTCTATAGGTCCATACACACTTTCCTCACATTTAGGTCTTCATTGACTTGCTTTAAGTTTAGTTTATTGTACATAAAAAATATGACTTCATGAATCTTGAGGAAATTCATCAGATCTCACTAAGAAGATACCTAAGGACCGCATCGGGATGGTCAAAATATGAATGCATTAAGCGTCGATTCATTCGGTCAGAATATTGGTTCGATTGAAGGAAGGTGAAGATGAAAAAAGGAACATTATGCATCTGATATGAGGGTAGGTCGTGTGTAATAATCTTCCTCTACTGATTCTAAAACTCTTCACAAAGATTGTTAATGGTCGCCCCACAAAAAAAATTTTACAATCCTCTATGAAAACCTGTTATCCGAAGGAGTGCCTCCCATCACATTACAGTGACACACCCTCTATCTAATGGTATAAGTTCACCCTAGCGATAAGGTCTCTATAGGGGGTTCTCTCGAGAAGGCTAATCGAAGAGCTTCCAGCCGACCAAAGACCTTCCAATTGATTGAAGACTTTTCAACCAATTGAACTATTATCAGACAAACAAATTATAATATATGTGGATCAATAGTGTGCCACCTGAATAGTTGTTAATATGAAATGATGCCAATGATGGTTACGAATATAAAAGGATCCTATAATCAGTTGCAAATATGTAAAGGTGTAATGGTGCATTAATTGCTTGTAACGTTCCTACTAAAGCAGGAACAAGTATGCAACTTTTGAGACATCCACTATAATCTATAAATAGGGTGGTCATTTCTTCAAGAGGGGGCTACTAAATCTAATTTAAAAAAACTTGTGTTATATATTGTCCACTCTACATTTCTTTCTCTCTCTATTCCTCTATTCCTCTCATCCGGCCAATGCTTTGTTCCATGGGTGTAATCCATATGAATTTTTTGGATTTAACATCCTAAGAGATATAGTGACTGTTGACTCGTGTGATCTACCTTACAATTACCTATTTTTAGTGCGCGCGCAATTTATGACTGTTTTATGCATATTTTTAGTGATATTGCACTTTAAAGGGAGATGTTTTTTATGTTTTAGGTTTTAGGTATATGGAATGAACATTTGGAGAAAATGAGGAAAAAGTGAGAAAAAATGGTGTATAATGGTATGGTGCCATAACACTACAGACGCGGGTAACAAACACTATAGTGTCAGTAACTTCCCTTCTAAAAGATCCATTAAATTTGGCTGAATTTTAAAGGGGTGTTTGAAGCTACCCCTGGTTATTTTTAAAGATCTATTAATATGGTAAAAAATTGGACAAAATAAAGAACTTCTTGGCAGCATTTGAAGTCCCACTTTAGTGTTTAAATGTATGTTTTAGTGTGTTTTGTGTTTTAAGAGTAAGAGTTTGGATATTTCTTCAAGGAGACAAAAAAATTTATATTGGGGAGAGGACATAAGGTACCTTAAATTTGTGTTTAAGTTTTTGTTTCTAAGACTTAGATTTCAATATAAATTTGGTGTTTTTGTTTTATTCTCCATGACTTCTGAGTAGTACCTTTTCTTTTTCCTTACTCTTGGGAATTAATCTGTGCAATGAGAATGATTTAGATATTTCTTTTTTACTTTTAAAATTGTGATGACATTTTCACCAATTCTTCATTGAATTTACAAATTGGCCACTTATGAGGTTAAATTCCATTGAGAAACATAAAGACTCGGGAGGGCTATGATTTCACCCAACTAGTGAGTGTCACACTTCATCTTGGGCAAAGCTGTTATGATCACCTAAGAGGGGAATGCAAATAGATAGGGAGCTAAGTTTTTATGGGCATAGAATTAATGTTTCTAGGGTGACACAATAGATTATCTTTCAAATTCAGTTTATATTTTGGATCTTAAGGGTCCCTAGTAGGTCTTATAGAGAAGACACAGTGGGTAATCTTATGGGCATAGAATTAATGTTTCTAGAGTGACACAATAGATTATCTTTCAAATTCAGTTTATATTTTGGATCTTAAGGGTCCCTAGTAGGTCTTATAGAGAAGACACAGTGGGTAATTTTATGGGCATAGAATTAATGTTTCTAGAGTGACACAATAGATTATCTTTCAAATTCAGTTTATATTTTGGATCTTAAGGGTCCCTAGTAGGTCTTATAGAGAAGACACAGTGGGTAATTTTATGGGCATAGAATTAATGTTTCTAGAGTGACACAATAGATTATCTTTCAAATTCAGTTTATATTTTGGATCTTAAGGGTCCCTAGTAGGTCTTATAGAGAAGACACAGTGGGTAATTTTATGGGCATAGAATTAATGTTTCTAGAGTGACACAATAGATTATCTTTCAAATTCAGTTTATATTTTGGATCTTAAGGGTCCCTAGTAGGTCTTATAGAGAAGACACAGTGGGTAATTTTATGGGCATAGAATTAATGTTTCTAGAGTGACACAATAGATTATCTTTCAAATTCAGTTTATATTTTGGATCTTAAGGGTCCCTAGTAGGTCTTATAGAGAAGACACAGTGGGTAATCTGGAGGTGAGAGGTCTGAATCTATTCATCACTACTACACAAGCTAGTAAAAAAATCTAAATTAGTCATTGTTCTTTGCTAGTACCGAGAGAGGGTAAAGAGTAGGAATACTCCTATTGGTCACAATACATCATCATATTTTTACTCATTCAAATCCTACATAGATTAATATCTCATTACATGTCGGTCGCCTTTTCATTGGGAAAAGATATTTGATTTAATATAATATATATTATTTTTGGAAAGTAAAATTTTAATTTTGAAAATACGAGACTGAACTGATCCCATACAATCAATAGTTTAAATAAATGTGCACAACACTACAAGTGATATACCTATCCCAAAGAATTGACATATCACTTATCTGTGAGGCCCGATTAAATAAACTAAAGAATATATGACATCTGTTTTAGTCTGTGAACCTTTATGTTGACCCATAAGTTCCTTTATATAATATAAAAGATTAGATTGGGTTTATATTAAGTTGGGTTCTTAAAGTTTCCTATAAGTGCAAACCCCTATAGTTTATTACATCTTAAATGACCGAGGTCACCTAAGAAAACTCTCGATTTAGATCAGAAAATATTGTCTTCAACAATTTCAAAGGATAGGTCTTTTCAAATATCAAAACAAGGAGTTTCAAATGGGAAATGATCAACTTTGGAATAGTATTATTCATTCTAAAGAGAGAAAACTAGTGCTTGTCATAGATTCTGAGGAGAACCTTAATGATTTCTCAAGCTATCCTATGGTTTGGCTTCAATTTCGAGAAGAAAATTATTAAATGTTTCATCCTGCCGATTATTATTATTTAGGGCTTACATTTGCATGAAAAATTCATATAAATAGCCTGGAAGATAGTAGGATTTATGTCGTAATAAACGACAACCTCAAAATCGTAAAATAAGTTAGGGCTTAAATTACACAACATGATTGTGCAAAGGGCTAAAAATAAAGTGAGGATTTATGTTGCACTAGGAAAACAAACCTCAAAATCCTATGGCTTGTAGTTTAATTCTAAAGAAGAGATTGTTATTATAGATCTCCTTGTTGTTGTAGAATGCTGCCTTCGGAACTAGCTCCAAGTTCTTTGGCGAAGTAGCAATCTTAAAGTCTAAAGATTCAAAGGTTTAATGACAAGTTCAATTCTATCATTATGGGGGGGGGTTAAAGTTGATTAAAGCGACACCGGTCAGGATTCTACAGTTCCCTCATTCCGATACCACTATTTTCTTTTAAATTTACCTAGCTTAAATGAGTTGTCAAGCTCATTTAAACTGGAAAGATCTCGTTAGCAACCATGTGTTACCTCAACCGAGGGACTCCTGTAAATTCAAAAGGACATGTTATGAAATTATTGGTTTTGTTATTTTTGAACAATGTTGTTTAATTTTGAAAAATGGTTTTGTAATTTTTAATTTTGAAAACGGTTTTGTAATTAAAGCAAGTACATGTAAGAAATGCAGTAAAGTAAAATGAAAGAAAATTACATTGCAAAAATGTAGATGCGTACTTGTCATCTTCTCACACTTCCACTGAAAAGTTAAAGCTCAAGAGATATATTTAATTTTGCGAGAAATTTGAATAAATTGTAAGAAATGGAAAATAAGAAAACCAATTTAAGGCATATTTACCAAGTCCTAGGTCATAACTTGGTGGATCCTTAAAGGTTTTAATAGATGATTTTTCTTGAATAAAGAATAATAATTTCAATTGTCCTTCAAAGTATCTAAAGAATTCTAAAATGATCAGGGCATAACCCTGAACAACTTTTAAAATCTTTTGAAACTTTTTGAGTTCATTTGATCTTACTATATTGTTTAATTAATCATCCAAATTAAGATTTAATTTCAATGAATTTATGCACCCTATACTCAGTGAACCTTGATACTTTAACTATCCCAAGAGTGGGGTAATCAGACAGTCACTTAATGTTTTAATTAAAAGTTATGTGAGTGAATGCCCTGAAGGACAAACTCAGGGTCACTAAGGATTTTACACTCCAAGTAAAATCGATCTTGTAGAGTTTTCAAAATGTTCATGATCAACTATATTATCTTTTCTAAAACTCATTAAACAATCTTGGATTAAGCCTAGCTCGCTACCAATCCATTAAAAATTTCATGGGTGAATTTGTAATAATCAAAATGTTAATTTAAGTGAGATTTATTCTCATTAAAGGATCATGCTATCATCTAATCATCAATTAGGGGCTTCAAATAAGTGAATTATTATCTTCCTAACTTAAGCCCACTACTTTAATATCATCCAACTAAATTAACCTCCAAGTCATAATAATTGACAAATTTATATTTATACCCTTATCATGAAAAGGTGGCAAATTTGTTTCTACCTCTTAACCTATTATGTTTCAAACATCCAAATTAGTTCACTATGACCAAAATTACCCATTTACCCTGGGTTAATCTTAAATATTAGTTAGCGCATCAAAATCTAAAATTACCATTTTGCCCCTAGTGCTCTCCACTTCATAGCTCATCAAATATAACTTAAGCGACTTTGAAATATCAGAGGAGAAAATGTGTTTTTTCTAATTTTTATTTAATTCATATAATTATTTTAGCTCAAAAATAGGATTTTAAATGATGATTTATTTACTTAATCAAAGTAAAGTTTTTGTTCTTGACAAAATTATCAGAAGTTCACCTAAATCAGAGGACCACTTGGAGAAAATTTCATAATTTTTAAAATTATATTTTAATTATTATAATTATTTATTGATTTTGATGATTAATTAAATAGAAAATATATTTTAATTAAAAAAAACACTTTTTATATTTTTCCTAAATCTCTCCGAGCCTAGAGAACTCAGAGAAACAAACTTTTCTTTTNCACTTTTTATATTTTTCCTAAATCTCTCCGAGCCTAGAGAACTCAGAGAAACAAACTTTTCTTTTTTGTGACTCTTATTTTATTTATTATAATTATTTTAATGAAAAATTCAGAATAATACATTTTTGGCATTTGAAAATACATAACTAAATCAGGGAAATTAAGAAAAAAATATTTTAAGGGGTCCTAAGTGATTAGGGAACAATTAAGAACAACTTGGTGCATTTTCATATTTTTGGAATTTTTGATTATTTTTAATTATTATAATTCAAATAGTAGCTCAAAAATGAACTAATTATTTTAAAATAAATTATATTTTTCTTAAGTTTTCCTGATCACAAAGAACTCAGAAAACTAATTTTCATAATTTTCCTAATTATAATTAATTTATTATAATTATTTTAATGCAAAAATACCACTTAGAAAATAGTTTTTAGTGCTCAAATTAATTCAAATGAGTTTCAAATTTTTACAGTGAGTTAAAATAATCATTATTTACGGTGTGGATTCATTTTTTGTTATTTTTTAATATTATTTTATTCCTTTTAATTTTAGTGAGTTTTTACAATTTAATTAACCAAACTAATTTACATAAACATTTAAANTAATATTATTTTATTCCTTTTAATTTTAGTGAGTTTTTACAATTTAATTAACCAAATTAATTTACATAAACATTTAAACTTAATTTAGATTTTTTTCCAGAATCCTCTAACAACAAGGAACCTACCAAAACAATTCCCATATTTTTTTTATTTATATTTTAACTTATATAATTATTTTAAGCAAAAATTGACAACTAGGCTTGAAAATTAGGGTNATTTATATTTTAACTTATATAATTATTTTAAGCAAAAATTGACAACTAGGCTTGAAAATTAGGGTTTCAAAGCTAGAGATGCCCTCTGACCTTCAAAATACTAGAGAACATTCTTATTAACATGAGGAATAAACCCCTAAAGTTTCAAGCCATGGATATTATTATGTACTTAATTAGAACTAAAATAGTTCAGGGGATATTTAAATAATTAAAAATCAGAGACATGTCAAATAGTTTTAAATTTTGTTTCACATTATTCTCCTTTGTTTACCGAGCAAGGGAATATTTTAATTTATTTTTATGATTTTTCTACACCAAGTTATGGATTTTCTAAGGTTTGGAATAAAAATAAATCAAAATAATTCATATTTTCCTACTTAACTGTGCAACAGCCGCGTCATCCTACGATGCTCCAAAAGACCATGCACCGCTCCAACATTTGACACCACCATCCATGTAGTCATTGACTCAGCCCACAATTTATGTCTCACTCTCTCGTCTCGGGAATCATGAGATCCTAACTGGTGTCACGCTAATCAACTTTAACCCCCCACCCATAAAACTTGAACAACAACAAAACTTGACATGAAAACTGTAAAACCTTAAACCCCGAAGACCTGAAGTTGTAACTTTGAAGAGGAGCTTGGAGCAAATACCATGGGTAGCATGATGAGGATGAATAGAAGAACAAATTTGAGAGATCAACCGGATCTGCAACAACAAACCTTCTTTAGCATTAAATAACAAGGAATAGGATTTTGAGGTAGCCCGTCTAGTATGACATAAATCCTCAACTCATCTTTAGGCCTTTTCACAATATTGTTGTGCAATTTAGGACCTAAATCACTTTAGGCTCTGAGGTTAATGTTCATTACAAAATAAACCCTCCTATCGTCTAGGCTATTTGTATGAATGTGTCATGCAAATGTAAGCCCTACGATGATAAAATTGGTAGGATGAAACAATAAGAAATAGCATTTCTAAACTCACAAAATTAATTTAAACTCACAAAATTATACATCAGTTCATTACAAACTAGCATATAACAATCCTACATAAGAAAATAAGAAAATACAACCACACAACATAAAAACATTCAGAAACACTAACACCTATAGATCCGAGTTCACCACAACATCAAACACACTTATATTTTAGATTCTCAAAACCCACAACTAGTAATCATTAACACTATTCTCCTCTACATTCTCAATTATAAGCTTGTGATGCACAAAGAATTTATTTAACGGAAAGTGAGGAAATTATTCTGCA
>JXCR01059970.1:0-14417 GCA_002079205.1 Phalaenopsis hybrid cultivar
AAAATAACCGAGGTTGATTGACAACTTATTATATTTCAATTTGCATACAGCAAGTCTCCTAAGTCTAAATCTGCACGGCGATCTCATTCCAAATCTCGATCTAGATCTGTTTCCTCTCGTTCTCGTTCCGGCTCAAAAGATTCTTTATCGGGGTATGTTCTTTTGCCTTTTTAATGTTCCCTAATAGCTAAATTAATGTTGACTATGGTGGTTGATCTTTTACAATTGGAGATTGTGTTAAATCGGAACATTTAAGATATCATTTTTGCGTTGATTTTACTAATTATCACTCATTCCTTTTACTTCATTCTTTTATAATTATAATGATTATAGCAAATGTTCTTCTAGAGTACATATTTTACCTCATTAGTATTTACATTTTTTATCTCTTTATACATTCAAATAACTAATTTTTCTGTTTACTTTTTTTTCATTTATTTATTTTGTTTGTTATTTTAATTTTGAAAATTTTATATTACAACTTGAGTTTTTATGCTATCATACAAAGTGCAAAACCAATCCTGTTTGTATCTTCTTTTACTGCTTGTTCATACATCGGGATGTGTAATAAGTTTACTTACATCTAAGCCCGCAGGAGTCTTAACTTAATCCCATAAGAGTTGTAATCTGTTCACTTATTTTCTTCTCGAGGAGTTGATCAGGATATTGAGTATTAGTTTAGTATAACCTATTTTTGAACGTGTCAGGTTTTTTTGGGGTTAATTACATCAAGCTTCCCATGTGTTTCTATTTGCACGGTTTTCTCATAAAGTTTTTGGTTTATATGCTGTAATTTTAAAATTCTCGCAGAGATGCTTTACATTATGATTAAAACGTTTTTATTTGCAATGGTTTGAAGGGCTTTATAAATACAGAAAACTGTAATGAACTTCTATGCATCCTTGATTTCCTTCGATCTTTTTTCATCCATATCATACCCTTATCGTTGCGAGGCATCATATATAAACTTCTCGAGTTTTTTACAATAATCAACAAACGATGAACTTCTAGTAAACATTCAAAGGGCCTTTCTGAAATATTGTTTTATTTTTCTTTGTAAAGATATCTAAATTCCAATATTTTCTATTTTATCGGATTTTGTCATCTGCCTTATGGTTGGATTATCAGCACATTATTGCTACATTGCTGTCATGATTGTGTTAGAGATCTCTCCATCTCATCCGTTTATCACCGACATGCTTTCAGATAAATTGTTTCTCTGGAAGCATTTGCTCTACTATACCATAAAATTTTTTTTTCGCCCAGCCTAGTTTTCTCTTTCTGATTTCTTCTGCACTTGGAAATTGTGTGTCAGACTATCCTGATAAAAAATTCGTTAGGATGGGTCTCACAGCCCTTAGATTTACTTCGAGATGAGTGCAATATTATGAAAACTATTACATATTGAACTTATCTATGAGTAATTCGAGAAAGTGTCAAAATGGTCGACCGCATTTTAGTGGGTGTCATTTTAGATTCAAGTCCCAGGGTTTATAAAGCTATCAGTTTAGTTTCCAGATTCTTTTAAAAGGGCTAAAATAGTCATTTATTTGGATTACTTCAGCCCATATTAAAAGAAATTGACAACCAATTTGATTTTTTATAGACTCTGGGATTAAGGGACAAATAGTTTTTCCTGGAAACTATTTTAACCAATATTAAAAGTGTCTAAGGACTAACATTTTTATAGCCTTTGAGATTAAAGTAGCCACGTGTAAATATTAAGGGGACTATTTTGACATTTTACTCATTCGAAGCCTCTGAGATTCATTCAAACCAAAATTTTATCCTCTAGTAATATAGGTGTCCCACCCTGAAATTATGTTTTGTGGCTGCGCTAATAGTCTTTGAGAAATCTGCATTTTGGATGGCATGCCATGATTAAGTAAATATGAAGAAAAATCTCACTATCATTTCTTCTTAAATTTGCTTTATTTGTTTTCTAGATTTGGGCTTATGCAGCGATCTGGGGATTGCATGCTAGGAACTTCATTGGATTCTGTGGAATTGCCTACAAATGTTTATTTGTTTGAGGTAACATTTTCATAAGAGGGGGCCTATGGGCGCATAATAGGCCTCTTTTAATTAGTTGGACGCCCATAAGGGAGACATTTTAATGAAGAATGCTGGAGAGTCTGGATGGGGGATCTGTGTTTGGTACAAACTAGATTATTATGTTTTTTGTTGGGTTCGCTGGATTTCCATATGGTAAATTTTCATTAATTTTCATTATAATGATCAAGTAAATAGGCTGAAAGTCAGGGATTTTTATGAGTTTTTTTCTTCTCTATGGTATTCTTTGATGTGGAAGTGGCGTGGAGGAATTTGGATGAACGAGTAAGGCTACATAGTGGATATTGAATTCAGTTGTTTCTGGACCTTTTTGCAGATCACGAGCAAGATCCAGATCCCCAGTAACTTCTGTAAGTCAAATGTTAGAGATTACATACCCACCACCGAATTTCTATGTATTACATGTCTACCACCGTTAATTTTTAAGGGAAATTTTCATGCATAACACACAATTCTGATGTATTATACATATGACCTGAACTTCCATATTTACATGCATAACACTTTTGTGTGATAAACTTATGAATGACGAGGTGGCGTATTTCACTTTTACAATGTAGGTGATACTGTAATTTTTGATGTGATATTAAAGATTTTCATGTAAATATGAAGTTTGGGTGCTAGATATGTAAATACATAAAAATTGTGTGGTATTTATGTAAATGCTCCAGTTGCTTATATGTATGTAACCGGTGTCTAAATGATTTGAAAAGATTTAGGGAAATTTACATACATAGCACCCAATTGTTATGCATTTACTTATTCCACACCTAAACTTTGATTTTTACAAGTTAAGCACCTTTTTCTATGTTTGAAAAGTTGTATGAAATGGTGGATTACACTTTCCTATAAGTAGGGTGTTTAACTTGTAAAAATAAAGTTTGGGTGTGAGATAAGTAAATGCATAAGAATTGGGTGCTATGTATGTAAAAAGCCTAAATGTGTGGTAGTTATGTAAATGCTCCAGTTGCTTATATGTATGTAACAGGTGTCTAAATGATTTGAAAAGATTTAGGGAAATTTACATACATAGCACCCAATTGTTATGCATTTACTTATTCCACACCTAAACTTTGATTTTTACAAGATAAGCACCTTTTTCTATGTTTGAAAAGTTGTATGAAATGGTGGATTACACCTTGCTATAAGTAGGGTGCTTAACTTGTAAAAATAAAGTTTGGGTGTGAGATAAGTAAATGCATAAGAATTGGGTGCCATGTACGTAAAAAGCCTAAAGATTTATTTCGGATAAATTGATGTAATTGTTGTTTTTATTATGATTTAAAGACAAGGATTTTATGTAAATAAATACAAAGATGGAAATATTAGACGCATAATTTCATGTGAATTCCATGGTATGTATGTTAAAACATCCCTAAATTTTAGAAGGATATAGATTTTAAAGATCAGGATTATATGTAAATAAATACACATGTCTAAATTTATTCCCTAATCTATTCATCTTGCAATTAAAACTGTTATCGGTACAGCCTCGAGACAAAGTAGTGGGCAAGAGCCCGAAGAAACCAAACCCTGCTGCTAGGAGCAGGAGCCTGTCACGGTCCGGACTTGTTTTTTTTTTTCCCTTTTTAAAAAAAATTATTCTTATTTGATGGAATTAATCCCATTTTTTGAGAATTTTGGCCTTTTTTTTGACAGATAATATCTGATGATGCTCCCTCTGCTGGCTCTAGAGAGCCTCAAATGCAAGTTATGGGTGCAAATATTTGCAGGGGAAAGTATATAAACTTTACTTTCCATTAAACTGATATTTTGGTTATGCTTTTTTTATTTATTTGATGGTCAATTCTGTTTGCTAGGACAAGTAGTGATTTCAAGTCAATGGCCACAAATTTATAATCACTCAAAATGTTTGTAAACTTGATTCCATTTCTTCCACTTTTTTCATCCAACAACAAAAACAACTCGGGGATTTCTATTTTTGTATGTTTTATGTTATTATAGACTGATGAACGTTATATTTAGTTACTCAGTATAATTTTTTTTTTTTTTGGAAGATTTACATCCACTCCACTCAATTCTTATTTATTTGCATATCTAACACCAAAGTATCAATTCCTTGATAGATGCCACCTAAACTATGCATGAAAAGGTGGATTTCACTTTTTAGAAGTTAAAATAGCAGTAATTTTTATGTAATGTGAAAGATTTAGGTCTTATAAATTTAAAAATAAAGTTTAGGTTGGATATGTAAATACAGAATTGGGTGGTATCTATGTAAATAAATGCCCTTTTTTTTCCTTGTGGATATTCTATGAGCACTCGATGGTTGAGTTCTTTAGAAAAATATATCTTCTTATGCTTCTTTTCAGCCCAATTTCATAAGATAAATGATACGGTATACTGGATGGGCTATTTTTATTTGTTTTTGATATAACCTGTTGTGCATAAGATGAGACAAGTATATGCCTTTTATCTGGCTCCTTGTATATCATAACACATGTCTATTTGCATCACTAAAAGTGCAAATAATAATGGGCATAATATTAATGCTGCAATTCAATCTGTACCTTCAATATGAAAGATTGTAGACATCATGCTTGACATTTTGTTTTCTTTAATAATCTTGTTTGGAAAATAGCAGAATTTTATGAAGATTTTCATAATTTATACTTTTTTTTATCAGCACTTCTTAATTTAGCTTGGCGCCTTAGTTTGTTATTTATGTTTAACTCCATAATTATTTGTTCAAGGTTGATTTTTTATGCTCGTTTATTCAAATGAGAATTTTGATTGTTTGGTTTGATCATTACTTGATTGTGTTCGCATGTATAAAAATGTGCATATATGTCCATGTTTTCTCATTGTTTTAGGTATTTATGTTTGTGTTTAGTATGTATATGTGTTGATTGCATACATATATGATTTTTAAATATATTGTTTTTTTATAACAGCTTCAAACTTGATAAATCATGCTGAACACTGAAATTTTGATTTATTTACTTGGTTTTTTTCAATGTGGATAAATTATGCCCTTTTAAAGCTCCTTTTTCTTGTGTTAGTTCATTGACATCTTTTGCTATTATTGCTATTGTTGGATGACATGTTAATATACACAAGGGCAGCGATTCAAACATGAACCTAAATAGAATGTACAAAGAAAAGATGCATCAAATCAGAAACATGGACGAGAGTTGCAGTTTTCATTCTTGGCTTAGCTTAAAATCATCTTCTATGCCTAATATTATATAAAAGTATTGCTTTTTTAACTTTAAAAAAATGAAATACAGCGTTTCATGCATTGGTAAGGTATGTTGTATGAAAAATTTGAAGTTTAGGTGTTAAATATTTAAATGTTAATCCTATCTAAGTTTTTATATATTTTTTATATTTTATTTTTTTATGGATGATATGGTTGGGGATATTTCTCGTGTTTTTTATGTGTATGTTTAACTAATCTAGCTCCAGATTTAAGAAAGAAATATTACATCACGACTCCGCATGCAGAGTTGCTTGCGTGGTCCAATCTCGTTGACACGTGGAGGGTCGGCCTATTTACATAAAATAAAAAAATAATGAAAACGTGCAAACCGGCCCGACCAATGTATTATAGAAATATTTTGTCCCATAAACATATTCACTCGTGTTATTCTGAATATTTTTGGCGTTATTAATGTGTTATTGATGTGCCTTCACTTAATAACATACAGAATAACATGTTAATATTACATAATAACACAATTATAAACTCCCTAGCCTGAGGCATAACACGTGGGGAATATTTCATGTGTGTTATACCGTAGACTAGGGGAGTGTTATAGTGCGTTGTATAATACGTGGGGCGAAGTTATAACTTGTGATATAACACAGAGAATATTCCCTTATTATACTGCGTGTTAGGGAGTATAATTATGTTATGTGTTATTAGTGTGTTATTTTATGTTATTATGTGTTATTATTGTGTTATTAGTTTGTTATTAGTGTGTTATAGAAGAAAAATAATTTATTTAGATGTCATAATTTATATTTAATACTAATTTATAGTTATTTAATGTGTTATTGATGTGTTATTGATGTCTAATTCAGAATAACACAAGGGAATATTCATATAACACGGCGATAAGGATAAATAACACAATATTATTTGCTTAGGTTCTGTAACGCCTTAGTTGGGTGGGGTCGCATGTTTTCAATTTTTTTTTTTTTTCATTTTTTTATGTAGGTGAGCCGACCTTCAACGTGTCAGCACGGGATTGTAGTCCACAAGCAGCTTTGCATGCGAAGTCATGATGTAATAATATTTTTAGATTTAAAGTGGTTGTAGGTTAAATCTTGCCAAACCATCATTTTGGACAATAAAGTATTGTTATGTAATTTTTTAAATGTTGTGTATAACAGCGAAACTATGCTGAAAATTTAATTTGTTGGCAATAATCAATTAGTTTAGTATTAATCTCAAGAAGATTTACCTCCACGCCTCTCAATTCATATATATTTATTTATCAAACACCTAAATTTCAATTTTTACAAGACCACCACCTCTCTACATGAAAAGGTGTATTTCTTCCTTTTTTGAGTTATTGAGTGATGAGATAACTCAAAAGTTTTAGTAAGATGTTGAGCTTATTGTAGGTGAGTAGGTTGTGAATATAACCTAAGCTCATTGTTGGGCAAATTTATAGTCATGCCTCTGGGCATCATTGTCAAAAACTAGCATCAAATTAACTCGCGCCTAATATTCATAAATAAACTTGAGCTATTCATTAGGAAAGTTTTAGATCTTGTCATTAGCTAGTTCTTTGGTCATTCTAATATGTTATGACTTATTGAAGACCAAGGTTTCGTAAATGAGTTGTCAAGCTTACCTCTTTAACTAGTGATCAAGCTATATAGTGGTTTTGACTTGATTTGACATGCAATTTACCCCCCATTAGTTAGTGGATTTGTTGGTTGACGATGAACTAATTTGTGAAGAGACTTCACCGGTTGATGGGTCCAACTTGACATGTTAAGTTTTTGAGTGTACATAATTGGTTCTCATATTTGCTTGTTGGGTTGTATATTTATTAAAAAAATAAGATAATTTAATTTATCAAATAAACTTTCTATGATCATTACTTTTGTAATAGCAAGATGTCCCATCTCAACATTCAGACTCCCATCTTTCACTTATATATACATACGCGCGCGCGCACACACACGTGTGTGTGTGTGGATATTGTGGTAGTGAGACTTTGTATTGATTTGCTTCTTTTATATTTTTTTCTATCTTGTGGGTTTTTTTCGTTTGGAATTCATAAAAATTTTTGACTATAAATTCCATGCAACTACTTCGATTAACCTTTAGATTTGATTTGAAAATGCATGCATGCATGCATTAGTTGCACAACCCTGGCCTTTAAATTGAACCAAAACAACTAAAGATAAAAATTATAAATTATCACATTAGTTAAAAGCATTGCATATCGATCATAGCCGAACTGCTTGATATATAGTGTCAATTTGCAAGTACCTCTAATCCTTTGAATTTAAATAACTATATTACTTATCTTGCATTTTATTGGACTAGACCTCATAGATTAGAAGTGATTATGTGTGTTAGTTTGCCACCATTTTTAGACATGGTCTTAGGCTTGACAGAGCCGGGCTTAATTTCAATCCTTGTTGGGATTAAAACCTCACACTTTGTTATATAAGATTTGAGTTTGCTACTGATATCAATATTGTTCACCTTAGTTCTCTGAGGACTATGCTTTGGGTTTGACAAGCAGTTTATTGTGCGCAAATTCATTTGATGACTTGGTTAAATGGCTTAGAGACTATCTGGAGAGTTGGGACCAATATATCATTGGCAAAATAGAGAGAATTATGTCGAATAATTTTCACAACTTGAACTTCTATGTGAGATCATCACATACATTGATGGCTTCTTCTAATTTAATGAATTGATCATCTCTAACTAGTTATTCCACTTCGAACTCAATTCATTCAAATCAACAAGATCAATCAAAATATGACATTTCTCCATTAAAATTTTGATGAGGCTATAGAATCAATAATATAAATTTAAAAAAGGGCATTTACATATAGACCCCACAATTCTTTTGTTTGTTTTTTTTTTATAAAAGAGCATTATCCACTCTTGTTTTATTTCACAAAAAAAAAGTATAAGCCCGGGAAAGAGGTCCCAATACACACACCCTATAATCACACAAAAGAAAATAAAAAAAGAACCTCTCTCCAACATGAAAATATAACTCACCCACCCCACAAACACAACAAAGATCAAACACACAAAACCAAACAAAAAATAAAAAAAGTACACCAAAATAGATAAACCAAACAAAAATAAAAAAGTACACCAAAGCAGATAAACATCCAAAGGAACTCAAAAACTAACCAATATCTTTTAAAGCTATAAACAACAAATTGTGAGGAACAATATTAGAAACCATAGCACCATTCAACTTCAATCCATATTTAGTCGCCCAATGAGCAACCTTGTTACCTTCTCACTTAGTATGAGACCACTGGATAATCAAATGCTTGGATAGAGCAATAATACTTCTCATCTGCATATTGATACTCCAATGATAATCAATCTGCAATTGACAACTCTTCCATAGAATCAAAGAATCAGTTTTCATAATAATTTATTTCCAACCATAATAAATAGCCACATGAAGACCAAAGACTAAAGCATCAGCTTCAGCAACTAGAGGAGAATCAGAAAACGCATCTGCCGAGAACCAACAAATAATAGAGCTAAAAAAAATCTCTACAAACTCCACCTACACTAGCAGATAAAGCATTCCAGCAACCATCTACATTAATTTTAATAAAAGACATCCACAGTTTATGCCACTTAACATTATAAAAAATCTTATTGTGCACATAAATAGAAATGTCCAAATACTGCATCAACTTCTTCATATTACCCAAAATCTTGTTGTTAACAGTCAATAACTTTAATCATTTATACAAATAATTAAAAACCATACTAACAGTACGATGCACATTGAGAACAATCTTGTTGAATTTACTATAATTTCTAGCAAGCTATATAAACCAAATAATAACAGTATGTATAGCAGTAAAAAAACCATGACGAAGAAGCTTCCAAGCATTGAAAACATCAGAAATTATGTTATATCGAAACAAATTCCTATTGAACATGGTTAACAACAACTTCATAATAATATCATTCCAAATAGCAGTAGTAAAATGACACTTAATAAAAATATGATCAATAGATTCCTCATTATCACGACATAACACACAATAGGAAGACATCCTTAAACCTTTCATCTTAAGAATATCGTCACTGGGAATGATATTATGTAAGACTCTCCAAATAAAAAAAGAGATGGAAGGTTTAACCCAAGGATTCCAAAACTATTTTAGATTTAAACCTTGAAAGTTTTGGAAGGATTTAGCAAAACACTCAACATAAGAGTCCCACAATTTGCCTTTAATCTTTGGCACATCAAACTTATTCTGATCAATAGGAATAGAAGCACTAAAATGAGCATTGTCATAATGAACCTTATACAAAAGTTCACTTAAGCACCAATTACTATCAGACAAAGGTCTTTAATCTTGGTATTAATAGTCTCAGGACCACCATAAAAGTCTGCAAGAGCCCCTTTACCTAACCAATCATCATACTAGAAGGAACAATCACCTTTATCAATGTCCCAACAAATTAAATCCTCAGTATTTCTAGCAACTTTAAGCATTTCACGCTAAATAAAAGAATTAGTTTTATTATAGGTAATAATCATAAGATTCTTATTAGAGCAATATTTAACATGCATCAAAGAAGCCCAAAGATAATTATTCTGAAGAAAACGATACCAAAATTTCATAAAATTGATCTGAATATAATCATTTAAGCTTCTAAAACCAAGACCACCTTTCTCTGTGGGTTTACAAAGTTTATTCCAACTCTTCCAATGGATTTTGAAATTACTTTTGCCTTCCTACATAAACTTATTAAAAAGATTTTCAATCTTTGTAATAACATTCAAATACATATTCATAACTTGAAGAGTATAAAGAGGGAGAGAAGTAAGAACACTTTTAAGAAGAGTTACCCTCCCACCAAAAGAAAGAAACTTATTTTCCCATGATAAAATCTTATTCTTGATTTTATCAAACAAACTAAAAAAAAGAGCACTTCACTTCTTACCCTTATCCATATGAAAACCCAAATAAGTCAAAGGTAAAGAAGCTTTATTAAAACCAGTAAAATCCATAATCCAATTTCTTTTATAAACATTGATATTTTTCGAACAATAGAAAGAATATTTAGAAGTATTAAAGAGCAATCCAAAAATATTCTGAAAATTTAAAATCTCTTACCAAACTCTTTTAATGGAATGTTTATTAGCATTGATAAAGATAATCAAGTCATCAGCAAAACAAAAATGTGAAATACACAATTTATCTTTATGATTATATTTCAAACTATGATATATAGTAAATAAACCATCCAAGCATCTAGATAAATAATCAAAAGCAATAATAAAGAGATAAGGAGATAGAGGATCTCCCTGCTTGATACCCTTTGAAGCTTTGAAAAAACCATTTTTAGTAACATTAATAAGAAGAGAGTAAAAGTTGTCATTGAGTAATCTATAAATTAGCTTACAGAAAACATTTTTAAAACCAATAGCTTTAAGGATATCAATAATGAATTCCCAATGAATAGTGTCAAAAGTTTTTTAAAGTCCATTTTGAAGATGATATTCCTATCTATGCTTTTTTTTTTTATCAATATTCAATAGAAGCTCTTATACTATAAGAGCATTATCACATATATTCTTGCCTTTTAAAAAAGCAGATTGATTCATGCTAATAATATCATTAATAATTGGTTGCAATCTTTTAACCAAAATTTTTTATATAATCTTAGACAGAACAATATTCAAGCTAATCGGTCGAAAAACATCTCAAGTATTAGAATCACGCACCTTGGGAATCAACACAATATTAGAGGAATTAAAATATCTCGACAAATCCTTTCCTCTTAAAAAGTTTTGAATATTATCAACAACTTCAATATGAATAATGTCCCACCCATGTTTATAGAACTCGGTTGTGAAATCATCCGGACAAGCAGCTTTGCCCGTTTCCATAATATCAATAATTTCTTTAATTTCAATACTATTAGGAATACTGGTAAGGAAAACATTATTAATAGTAACATCTCTATTATAAAGATTCCTATCAATAAGGGTAAGGGAATCACCATTGCTTTGAAAAGAATTAGAGAAATAATGAATATCATTATTAGCAATATCATTAAGATTATGGAAAACAGTACCATCCGTACCAACGATCCTTGAAATCAATTTAGCATTTTGACGATTCTTAATACTAGACCGTATTTCTGTCTCCATTCAAAAAATGAGTCTTAGTAGTTTTTTTAGCATAAAAGCTTTCTTTCATATTAATAACATGAGTCAACTATTTCTGACCCTAAAACAAAAAATATCAATCAACATTATTATTAGCATAGTCAGTTTCCAAACTTATAAATACTTGAAGTTTTATATTTACATTTATGTCAGTCATAAATTTATGCATGAAAAGTTACATTTCACTTTTAAAATATTACTAATAATAATATGCTTTTATTTATTATTAAAGCATATTTTAATTTTTAATATTAAATATGTAAATAGATGGGAATTATGCTATATGTGTTAATGCCATATAATTTTATGTTAATTAAAAACTATTTCGGGACATTTCGTAGGACCCGCAAAGAATCTCAAGCGCTCCCGTAAAAGGCAAACCGTGGGCCCACTTTATGGACCAGCGCTCAATTTTTTTAATAGTTAAATAAAGCTAAATAACTATTTAATTAATAATTAGAACCTTTTAAGAAAACGAGAATAAAAACAAAACCGGTCTAATAAACCATCCCCTTTCGGTTTATTTTAATTATTCGCCGCTTTAACAATTGCCAACCTTGTATTTTTTTTCGAAATAATACTGCTGGGCGCCTTTTTGTCTCCTGCTATAAATAGCCCTCGAGGGAGAGCTCCGATGAAAGCAGGCAAAAGAGAAAAAGCCCTCGACCTCCATTCAAACAATCTTCTTCTCCACGATGGCCTCAGCTCCCTTCTCTTCGCTTCTTGCTCTCCTCATCTTCCTTGTCATCGGAGCAGTGGCAGCAATGGAGGATGCAGGCGGCAATGGGCCTGACATGTCGATCATAACCTACGAGGAGGGGCGCGGAATGAGGGGGGTGGAAAGGGGGGACGAGGAGGTCATGGAGCTCTACGAGAACTGGATGGCGAAGCACGGCCGGATCTATAATGAGCTTGATGAGAAAGAAAGGCGTTTTGAGATCTTCAAGGATAATCTCAGGTACATTGACGAGCATAACGCCGGCTTCCATTCCTTTCGTCTCGGTCTCAACAGATTCGCCGATCTCACCAACGAGGAGTACCGATCTACCTATCTTGGATCTCGACCCTCGCCTTCCCACCGGAATCCTAGCGATCGGTACCGCCTCGCTGCTGGAGAGGCCCTTCCGGATTCCGTCGATTGGACGACCAAGGGCGCCGTTGTACCTGTGAAGGATCAAGGCACCTGCGGTGTGCTCTTTTTTTCTTTTCTTTATCAACTGTAATTGAATTATAGTGCTCAAAGATTATTGGAGTATTTAGGGCTTTGTTTTTTATGATTGGAAGGGAGTTGCTGGGCTTTTTCGAGCATTGCGGCCGTGGAAGGGATCAACCAGATTGTGACTGGTAAGCTCGTATCGCTATCTGAACAAGAGCTGGTAGATTGTGATACTGCCAGAAACCAAGGATGTAATGGTGGCCTTATGGACGACGCCTTTCAATTCATTATAGAAAATGGGGGCATTGACTCGGAGGAAGACTATCCTTATAGAGGACACGGTGGGAAATGCGATACTCACAAGGTATGTCTCATGTCTTGTTTGACCTTCACTATTTTTATTTTGATTAGCATTGAGATTAGAATTTGCGGAATGTTCTAATTGAAATAGTTGATTTTTTTTTTTTTATAATTTCACTAGAAAAATGTCCGGGTTGTTTCTATTGATTCCTTTGAAGATGTTCCTGTAAACGATGAGAAGNTACTCACAAGGTATGTCTCATGTCTTGTTTGACCTTCACTATTTTTATTTTGATTAGCATTGAGATTAGAATTTGCGGAATGTTCTAATTGAGATAGTTGATTTTTTTTTAAAATTTCACTAGAAAAATGTCCGGGTTGTTTCTATTGATTCCTTTGAAGATGTTCCTGTAAACGATGAGAAGGCTTTACAGAAGGCACTGGCGAACCAGCCCGTCAGCGTAGCCATTGAAGCTGCTGGCAGGGCTTTCCAATTGTATCAATCGGTAAGGTTTTATTGTTCTATTTTACTTGGATCTTCGTGCCGCCTTATTGTCAATGAAATTGAGTGTCTGGTTCAAGGGGGTTACATTTACAAGATATTGGGTTACGCCGACGGTACAAGTATAACCTCCTTGTAACCTTCTGTAACTTATCTGTAACCTAAAATAAGTTTCACGTTTTTGTTATCATATATTAAAGATTAATTAGTAGGTTACAGGTAATTTACAGAGGGTTACAGGGAGGTTACCGCTGATATAACCCAAATTTTTTCCCTTCCAAAGTCTGCTTTGCACTAAGTGATATTCCATTTCAGTAATCATTGCCAAATATCATGATAAACTTCTTTTTAATATTTTGGATTGTGTAAATAGTCCACTTTACCATCTGTCCGCTCATATTTAAAAACTAATTGAAATAAAAATATTATATTTAAATTTTGATGTTAATTTTAGTACTTTTTTTCTGCTAAAGGGCATTCACATACATGTAAGGCTGTTAAGGATTCAATTTTGAGTCTGGTTGGGATCAACTCGATTTAAAAAAAAAAATTCGATAAAAAATCTTGGCTCGTAACTCAGGTTCGTTTATTTCAATCCGAGCCAATTTTAAATCAATTTTTGAGTGATTAAACTTTGAGCCAAATTCACTAAATTCACAGTCGTAATATCACTAAGCACTAAGGTTATTAACAATATATTAAGCTGAGCTAGGTCTGCTCGAAACCAACTCAAAAAAATTTTGGCTCATAAGTGGCTCACTGATTTTGATCCAATCTCAATAACAACCAAAATTCAAATCATTTTTCGAATTATTATCAATCTTCGAGCTATATTTACAGCCCTACATACACAACACACAATTATTATTTTTACATCTCACAAAAAACATATTATATCTTGCAAATTATGGATTTTATAACTCTGATGATTTTATTATCTTTTAATTTGTTATATGCATTTACATCTCATATTTTACAATCATACAATTGATAATTCTCAAAA
>JXCR01059970.1:23347-37595 GCA_002079205.1 Phalaenopsis hybrid cultivar
CCTTGCATTTGCTTAGCATTTAAATGCATACCACCAAATTCATATAATATATGTACATAAGTAACAACTAAATTTTGCTTTTCACATTTACACCAACCAAATCCTTCATACCACATAAAAAAATATTACTATTTAACTTTTGAGAAGTGAAATGCACATTTTAAAATTGAAATGTTCATGTTAGATATGTAAATTCATAAGAATTGAGTCAAATGATGTAAATATTCTTACAATGAAATCCAGTATTGGAATTTATTTATCTATTTGGCGATAACCTGTGCAAGTGAAAAAATAAAAAAACCTTTTTGTAGTAATTATTTTGACCTACGGCAACGATTCAGACCACCATTAAATTTTAAATAATGGTTCATAAGTCATATAAGCGTTGTGTCTGCTCATTGCCACAAAGACCTTTTACAGCCGATTAAAACTATCACCAAAGGCTTCGCGCGCGCGCGCGCACACACACACACACACACATGTGCGCTGGCCTGTTGGTAGTTGGGTCACTGTAAGTCCCCTTTGGTCAAGGGTTCGAGATCCCACCGTGGCGCGGGTGCTTTGGAATTTTAGGCACATGAGGTGGGCTCTCATCATGGGGTCAAAAAGCACATGTAAATCATATTTGGGCCTCTGCCAAATATCGATTTACTTCTGTAAAAAAATATATATATACACACACATATGGCGATTTAGACCTTCATTTTAAATGACAGTTTAAACCACAAAATGAGCCTTATATGTGCTCTCCACCACAAAGGGTTTTAGTAGCAGATATTTCAAATTAATATTTGATGTGNAGTTTGTTTTACTTTTAAAGAAATTAATATTAATGATATTTATTAATATTAAGGTAAAATTTTGGAAATTATTGAAGTAAATAGTAAAGTTAAGGTATTAGAAATGTAAATACATAAGTGTATAAATCAATTAAAATGTATGCATTGAAAGATGTATTTCACTTAAAAAAAAAAAATGTTGGAGGTATTTTTGGTGTGATTTAAAACTTTAAGAAGTTATGTAAATAATATAAAGATTTAGATTAGAAATGTAAATATATAAGATTTTTATTGTGTCTTTGTAAATCTCACATAAGTTAATTAAAATAGAAAGATGATTATATAATAACAACAGCATAATCATTTTATGATATAAAATGATTTGTGTTATAATCGAGGCTAGTCAAGTCGAGTTTCTCTTGATTTGAATTTGACTCGTTTAAATTTTAAACTGTTCATGCTCAATTCAAGCTTTAGCCAAACTTTCAGATATATATATATATATATATATATATATATATATATATATATATATATATATATANAAAAATCTATACATCAAAAGCTGTATTACATTTTTAAAATGTTAGTGATAATGATATTTTTGATATGATATCAAATGTTTGAGCGTTATGTATGAAAAAATGAAAGTTTAGGTGTTAGATATTTAAATATACAAAAAAAATGTGATATGTATGTAAGTATATTTTATATTAATTGAATAGGTTAAAAATTAGATTGAGTAAATAANTGTGATATGTATGTAAGTATATTTTATATTAATTGAATAGGTTAAAAATTAGATTGAGTAAATAATTTTCATATAAAATTAGAAA
Source organism: Phalaenopsis hybrid cultivar (assembly GCA_002079205.1). Lineage (NCBI taxonomy): Eukaryota > Viridiplantae > Streptophyta > Magnoliopsida > Asparagales > Orchidaceae > Phalaenopsis > Phalaenopsis hybrid cultivar. Next base: position 24,963 of record JXCR01059970.1, read on the forward strand.
TTTCATTTATAGTTGGTTTCTCATATAAAGCTAATAAGCAAATAAAAAACTCAAGAGAGTACTTAATTTTTTATATAAAATGTCCAGCATGATTTTACAAATTTAAATAAACAAGCAATGGAATGAATTTTAAATTAGCATGTAAACTAGCTTATATCAAGCAAATAAAATAATATATAAGTTGTAAGTAAATTTTCTTTTTATAAAATAACATAAATAAATACTAACAAATTAGTTCATTAAAATGAAAGAAAAAATTATATTAAATTTCTCTACATATTGATATTAAATTATAATTCTGCTATTATATGTAATTAATTAAGTTCTAGTAATTAATTAAGTTCTAGTAATTTTAGTTTTATTTAACTAATATATAATCTAAATACAGATTATCTAACAAGTTATTTATTGAATAACAAAGAGTTTATTCGTGATAACTAATAAACGAGTTGAAAAATATTAAAACTATTCATTTCAACTTCAAGTTAAAAAAAAAGATATTCAAGCTTATTGATTACTAATTTGAAAAAATTATGATCAAGTATTAATTAACAGAGCTCAACTGATTCATCAAGTGCATTGATTTATTTACAACCCTAAAAAATGATGCGTAAATTCATAAAAGGTTGTGTTATATNCGAAGCTTATTGATTACTAATTTGTAAAAATATGATCAAGTATTAATTAACAGACCCCGACTTATTCATCAAGTGCATTGATTTATTTACAACCCTAAAAAATGATGCGTAAATTCATAAAAGGTTGTGTTATATTTTCATTCAAATGTTATTCCTTTTTTTATGGCTTGTCCCGAGTCATCGAACAAAGAAAAATATCACCTAGAGCACTTGTCATATTTTTTTTTGTACTATTTTTTGGAAAAAAAAAATTGAACTCTAATATAGAGAAATTTTAGGCTCCATGATTTATAAATTTTCCTTTCAAACATCCATAAAAAATATATACAAGGCAAATATTCATATTGCATCAAAAACATCACTTTTAAACTTTTAAAAAAGTGAAATATATCTCTTCATGCATAAAAAAAGATGTGATAAATTTAAAATTGAAGTTTAAATACTAGATATATAAGTACATATAGATTGAGTACTATGAATGTAAATCTTTTTTTTTTTTTTCCCTTGCATTTGCTTAGCATTTAAATGCATACCACCAAATTCATATAATATATGTACATAAGTAACAACTAAATTTTGCTTTTCACATTTACACCAACCAAATCCTTCATACCACATAAAAAAATATTACTATTTAACTTTTGAGAAGTGAAATGCACATTTTAAAATTGAAATGTTCATGTTAGATATGTAAATTCATAAGAATTGAGTCAAATGATGTAAATATTCTTACAATGAAATCCAGTATTGGAATTTATTTATCTATTTGGCGATAACCTGTGCAAGTGAAAAAATAAAAAAACCTTTTTNCACTCTAATATAGAAAAATTTTAGGCTCAATGATTTATAATTTTTCCTTTCAAACATCCATAAAAATATATAAGGCAAATATTCATATTGCATCAAAAACATCATTTTTAAACTTTAAAAAAAGTGAAATATATCTCTTCATGCATAAAAAAAATGTGATAAATTTAAAATTGAAGTTTAAATACTAGATATATAAGTACATATAGATCGAGTACTATGAATGTAAATATTTTTTTTTTCCTTGCATTTGTTTAGCATTTAAATGCATACCACCAAATTCATATAATATATGTACATAAGTAACAACTAAATTTTGCTTTTCACATTTACACCAACCGAATCCTTCATACCACATAAAAAAATATTACTATTTAACTTTTGAGAAGTGAAATGCAAATTTTAAAATTGAAATGTTCATGTTAGATGTGTAAATTCATAAGAATTGAGTCAAATGATGTAAATATTCTTACAATAAAATCCAGTATTGGAATTTATTTATCTATTTGGCGATAACCTGTGCAAGTGAAAAAATAAAAAAACCTTTTTGTAGTAATTATTTTGACCTACGGCAATGATTCAGACCACCATAAAATTTTAAATAATGGTTCACAAGCCGTAATATGAGCGTTGTGTCTGCTCATTGCCACAAAGACCTTTTACAGCCGATTAAAACTATCACTAAAGGCTTGACACACACACACACACACACATGCGCTGGCCTGTTGGTGGTTGGGTCACTGTAAGTCCCCTTTGGTCAAGGGTTCAAGATCCCACCGTGGCGCAGGGGCTTCGGAATTTTAGGCACATCATGTGGGCTCTCGTCATGGGATCAAAAAGCATATGGGAAATCAATATTTGGGCCTCTGCTAAATATCAATTTTCTTCTGTAGCGCGCACACACACACATTTCAAATTAATATTTGATGTGACATCCTTAAATCTAATAATGTCCATTTGGTTTGATCGAACAGGCCGAGAACAATCCACTGGGAGTGAAGGCTTCCCGGCGCTTTCCGGCCATGCCTGCCTAGGCATACTTCAATGAATAAAAGGAATACGCTAATGCGGCTGCCATTATTACCTTCTTCTTTTCTGCACTCTGTGCTATCGCTGGCACATATTTAATAAGGATGATTAGAATAACTTGTACATAATATTTTAGATAACATTGAAGAATGATCTATAATGTAGATTATTATATATGCAACTTGTTTGACTTTGATTTCTTCTGTTTACGAGGGGAAATAATCTTATGTAAATAGAAAGTGTACAGTTGTTTTTATGTTTGCTTTAATGTACTCTGTATAATCTTCCAATGTTATATATATTATATATATTATAACTCGGATCAGTTCAGAGATATATTTTTTATTTGATCTATGGGAATTGAAATGCTGATACAAACAGAAGTAGGCGAAAATAGCAGGAAATCGGAATTGATAGAATATGTTGAATTTATATGGCTATTTTCAACGGCAATCAAATTCTTGAGGTTGGATCTCATTGATTCATTATCTTATTTCATGGCCATGCCAGGCATATTAGGTCTCCATCGCTCTGTCACGGACAAAATTCTCTGAAGTCTCTTATGCGGTTTTATCACTTTTCCTTGGTATTAAATCAACATAGCACTTGGACTTGTAATTACCAAAACTCTAGCAAGAAGTAGGGAGAAAGTATTGAAGAAATGAACAATTCATTAAGTAATGAAAGATTACATTTGGTTGCTTAGAAACCTTGGATACAAATTAAGGGGAGGGACTTCTATTTACAGCTCGCTTTCATGCCTTAGGAGCTTTTTAGATTACATTAGAAAAGACCAACTTCTAGATAATTCTACATTGCTCTTATTATATATATACATGATTCTAGGTCTTTCTAGGTTATCCTTGAGTTCTCCTTGAAGCTTTTCTCTTCCAACATTCTCTGGAAGGTGGTGGACCCTTCTAGTCTCTTGGATAATTCTTCTTCTCTCTAGTTTTCTCTAGAATATTCTTTCATATGGCAAAAAAGATGTGCCTCACCTTTTCTGTAGATAGAGGTGCGTGACAACCCATTTACAAAACTCCCACTCTGGCTACCTGTCCATCTTCCCCAAATCAATCTTAACCTTGTGCGCCCAAACCTCCTAGAAAGGCATCTATAAGCGCACCCTCCTCTTTGGCCACCTCAACGAGTCTGCCATCAACATCATCACTACCGAGGTCAAATTAGCCAACCAAAAGGTCCATGAACTCTACAACCAAGTTAACAACATCATCAACAATGATAGCTCGAGTTATGGAAGCAATTTCTCTGTGACGACAAGGAAAGCTTGACTGTGATAAGAAGTGATGAAATGGTAGAAACATTTCATTAAATAATTTTGGGTTGTTGATAAGTATTTATTGATTTCAAATTTGTTTGTGAATTACACCCATAAAATATACTCTAAGTAAGGATAGAAAGATCACATATTTATAAAGGAGATGATACAATGATAAGATTATAGTTTTGCCCAAGTTTGGAAGGGGTCCATATTATAAATTTCTGGTATTAGTAGGCTTGTCGTCCGGCTATTTTATGGCTTGGTCGGCTAAGTTAGTTGGCTTTAGGTCTACGAGATCAGCTTGATTAGCTGAGCTTGATTGGTATGGGTCCATTGACTGATCTAGCATAGCTGTCAATCCTTGATCTATGATGAGGAGCCATTGAGGCATCTATAAGATAGTTTAGATACTATAAAACTAAATCTTTCCTTGAATTGTCTCTACTGGAGAATATGCTATATTATCGGGTCAGCTTTCTTGTAATGGTTAGCTAATATGACCTTTTGTTTGATTTCAAGTTGAATGACCCGTGTTTGAATCATTTAATCATTTTTTTTGGTTCGCTTTGTGGTGTAGTGATACCATATTGGTTTAGTTGCACTTGCATACTAGGGTTTCACACAAGTATGCATGTCGTAGTTCTTACATGGGAATAAAGTTAATTTTTGCTATGATTACTAGTTCTACCAAATTACCTCTAATCTTACTGGTTTACTCCTAAAGCAATTCAACTAAATATAATTAATTGTTGAAAATCAAGATATAAATCTAAGTGGTGTGCAGGAACAGAATACTATGAATTGCAAATGTGGCTAGTGACAAGTAAGGACACTTCTCTTCTTTACTCTCTCTCAAGTGCATAAAGAAGTTTAGTTAAACTAATTTTAATTCCTTAAGTTTGAATTCGTCAAAGATTATTTCCATATCTATTTGCATCGCCATATGGACTACTTTTGCTTCACCCACTACTTCAATGTGTTAATTGTCCCTTCATAGCTCTTCCGAGTCATTATGGATCACAATGAATTTCAACTAATCACTTAGCCATAATGAAAAGTAAATTAAACTTTTAAAAATACTCATCACATACTAAAAACCAATTTAAAAAGCATTCTACTATTCCTACACAACCTACTAATTCATCACAAGAGAAAGATAAGAAGAACTACTCACAATGCATGGAAGAAACTCCACAAAATATTTTTCAAATAAAGCAAATCTACAAAAATTATGATTATAGAAAAGTACAATAAAAAATGTTGTAAATGTCTCCCCAAAGGATTTCTCAATCCTTAGTGCAATGCTGAGATTCTTCTCTCCAATATTACTCTCAATCCTCACCAATATCTTAATACAATAATCAAATAAAATACAAGTCACTACCTTGAGTACACCTAAGGATTTCCCTTAGGATTTCTACTGCACTCAGCCTTCTTCTCCTCTCTTTCACTTCACCAAATATGTCAATATATGTCCAACATAACTTTCTGAATCATGTGAAGAAAATTGCTGAAACTATCACAAGAAGTTCTGAAGCCTAAGTGCCACTGAGCTGACACCTAGGCGCTGAGTTCTCTGTCTGGTCAGCTAGGTTCTGGCGCCTAGGTGCCAAAGCAAGCAGCGCTAAGGCGCTCTGATGTAGTTCCTTGACACCCAAAGACCGGTGCCTAGACGTCAGTCGCCTAGAATTTCTTGAGCTCCATATGGTTTGCTCTATTTCTTCTCCACACGTTCTACTACATGTTGTACCTGCAAGAAAAACACAAAAATACCGTTCTTTAAAATGTAATTTATCCATAAATAGGTGCAAAAGAGAAAAGAAACTAAGTTACTTATCCTCAATTAACACTAGAATTTTTAAAATCAATTTTATTAATTTACATAATTAAAACTATCCACAATTTTGCTTCAAAAAATACATGATTTAAATTTAGATTAATTCCAACAAACAAGTCTACTCTAATGAGTAAACCTTTCATCTAACTAGGAAAACTTGATTTTCTATTCAATTTATAGAGTAAATGCTTGCTAAATTAATTAGTTTAGATGATGTAAAAATAGAATTTAAGTACTCCATTAAAAAAAACATTTTACATACTCACTTTGAGTACACATAAGCTTAGGAATGTAATATGTTTCAAATTTAGAAAGAATCTAGTGAAAACAATTTTCGATAAGACTTCTCCTCAAGTTTTTCCTTTCCTTAATATTTTTCTTTTAATCTCTTTTTTTTTTCTTGCTTCAGGATTTTTATTTTTTAATCTTTAGCTTTATTTTAAGATGAATTACTATATCTGGATAGATCTTTAATACTTTTGAATTCTACTGTTAACTCTCTAAAGTAAAACCTATCACACTTTTTCACATTTTTAAAATTTCTAAAAGAAAATATGTAAAAATCAAAATTTATGATTTAACTGGAGACTAAATTCTAATGAAGTTTATATCAAAGAATACTTAAGTTAAAAAATATATAACTCTTTGTAAAATTAAATAGTCAAACCATTTTTCTACCAATTAAACTATAAGTTCACTACACATTAGTCTAAACTGATTTACAAGGAATAAAAAATAAAAATAATATGTTTTCTTTACTCCAAATTGCATACTTTCAACTTAACACCACATATCTCAAAATTCTATTAAATCATAACAATTTTTAAATAAATGTAATTGAGAAAAAATAAATTCAAGTGTTTAAAACTTTTTCTCCCCCCTCCCCCGAAACTTGATTTTTAGCATGTATTGCAATGTAAAAGATGAATATAAGCAAGGAGAAAAATTAGCATAGAAGTAAATCCTACTACACATGTCTATCTCATCATTTACAAGTATACATAGGAAAGAAAAAACATGTTGTAGTAGGTAAATCGTAGCTAAATAGGATTAACATGAAAGTACACCAGAAAGAATTAAAATATTACAACATATAAGTTTAACATGAGTCCAGAGCAATAATAAACTAGCATAGAAATACAACCACACCACAACAACACAAAATAATATGCCCAGTACGTCTGAAAAATAAATAAGAAAATACAACAGAATTGCAATAGGGGAATTAAGGAAATCATTACATCTACATCACAATAAAAATCTATTCCTCATCCTCATCCTCATCATCATCACAACCATCATCAACTTCCTCGTCTGAATTCTGCTCCATCGACCTACTCTGCTCGTATAACTGGTAAGGAGGGCAAGCTGAAAACTCCTCTAAGCTGTCTCCCCCTATCTACAAATATCTTCTATATATTTCCACTTGAGCAGCATGATAATAGGCTTCATGATCGTATTGGCAATTATTCTGGCAATCAATATGAGCCAGATAGTCTGCTTGGTCATAATCTTTAGTCTAAAAATGGAAATATCATTCTCTATGATCTTCGAGTGCTCTGATATTAAGGTCATGCTAATAGGAGCTCAAGATTGAGAATACGAAGTAGATGATCAAAAGAAGAATGAGCCTTAGAAGAACTTGCTCTGCTCCTAAAAATGGCATGTTTTTAATATAAACTTACATTAGCTTTGATAATGAGCTTCAATGGATGATGTAGTTACTCTCATTCCTCAAATCTAACACCTTAATGCTGATAAAGAGCAAAAATAGTGGAGGGGTTTCCTAACCCTAGAGTAGAGCCTCCCTTTGTAGCATTAACAGTAGATTGACCAATAAGAGAGCCTATGTCTATAGTTTTCATAGTCTAAATACAATAATTGAGAGCAGCTCTCTCACGCATCACCTCACTAAGATTGGTGGAAGGAAGAATCTTGGTTGAGATGAAATAATTCCAATCCTTGGAAAGTGCATTAAGCTTAGATAAAGAAAAATTCACCTGGTGGCCATTCCATACCTTCCAAGTTCATCATTAGTTAAGAGCCTAAGAATCTAATTAAGCTCGGTATCAGTTGGATCAAAGCTAGAGTAGAAACTCCTTGGAATATCTCCCAATGAAAATAACATGTTAATGCGTGATAGGGAGATTTCCACCTGCTTCTCCCTCACGAAAACAATATCATCAGAGGCATCAGGGAGGTTAGCATAGAAATCCCTAACCACAAAAATCACAACTACAACAGTAGTGTAGCAAAGAACCTCCCAATGATGAGCCACAATCATACTTTCTACAGCACCTCCTAGGCTAATGAAACTCTATTATGCAATTAGCTTCTTTAATGCTAAGAATTCGTTATAACACTCTTGAGCTTTGGAGCTAACAAATTTCTTCCTGTCAATAGAAATTTTGCCTTTACTTCCTTAGGTTTTGGGTGCCATAAGACAGATAAGATATGTAAATTTCAATGAGATGAGATCAAATGATTGATGTAAATGACTCAATATGCTTATTAAGATTAATCAAACTCCCCCCAAGAACTTACTCTTCTTCTTCTTAGAATTCCTAAACCAGAAGCTTTCCCAAATGAGCAAGGAAATGCAAGATCAAGAGGTGAAATTTTACGTTAGGGAGATTATTTTTACACTCCAATTCCTCTAGATTAACCACAAATTCAAGGGAGATGGAAGCTCTAAATATCGCCCTCTAATCACCAGAGAACAGACGGGGAGGAGCTTGTGTGAAAATGAACTAAACCAGAGCAGTTTTGACAGTTTTTATCGCCCAGGTATTAGCGGCACCTAGGCGCCATGATAGTGGCACCAAGGCACTTAGGTATAGTGCCTTGGTGTATGTTTATTGGCGCTTAGGTGCCAATAAACTTCCTAACACTTTGGTTCCAGTGGTACTAGGGCCTATTTGCACGACTCAAAGTTGGTCTCAGTCTTTTAATTTGAATGTTTTGATCCTCCCCAAGTCCTTAATCACACTAATAAACACAAAAGCACTAAAGATAAATGAGGTTAACTCTCATTATTCTCATCACATCTCCCTTCTAAACACTTTCATAGTTTTGTTGGCATCATCGAAGAAATTAAGTAATAACATCTCAAAAGGAAAGAAAAAAACAACCTCAGAAGCAACCTAAAGATGTATAAAGAAATACATTATCATCATCTACAAATGCCACATTAGAAAATTAAAAAGTCATAAAACCAACAAACACTAGTAAAAAGACTACAAGTGTTCAGTTCATCTTCAAAAAGTGACAAATCGCCTTCTCAAAATTTTGGTAGGGGGATGAGCTTCTCTAGATGTTGTCACTACATATGTACATAAGTATTCGTTTAATAATGCGGTGAGAAAACTCCCATAATTCTTCATCACCTCCATTATGTGTTATAATAATCTCCTAAAGAAAGCAATGGCAATGCAAGAATCTCCCCTGGAATGTGCAACAATAATACGAGAATCTTCCTCAAATCCATGACAACAATGCAAAAGCAAATCACAAAAGAAGATCACGGGTTACCTGTTGGTTTGGGACGAGGACAACATTTTTCATCTCAACAATGAGAAAGAATATTCTATGTTAACTATTTGGCAAGGACAGTGATGAATTTCTTCTTCATTATAACGCAAAAATTTTCTTTTTAAACATCTGATATGCAGGTCGGGGATGATTTTCATCATACGGGAAATCTCATATCAGCTTCTGGGCATGATGGGGACTCCACCTCCTTCCTCATATCCTTTGCCTATTTATAGGCTTTAAAATGTTAATAATTGTTAAAAAAAATGAATTTAATGGCCAGTCTTCCGAGTTCTTGTTTTTTTATTCTGAATTCCCACTGTTCAACTATTTCTAATTTATGTCAATTCCTTATTGGTGTCGACACCCACATGAAAGGAAAGCAACAAATGGTGGCCTTGCATTTAGTAAAGAGAAATATTATAATACATACAAATGAAAATTTGTTTGAATATTTATATTCATGCAACATAATTGCGACACTTTTTAACATGCATCAATAGTAGCCACTTCAAATATATTTGTTGGCATCACTTTTTAATGTCATTTTTGTGGGATGTTCACTTGAGAGCAACAGTGCCATGCTTCAAGTATAAATTTTTCCTCGTAGCTCCAAATATATGTTAGGGCTCCCCGATGCACTCTTTTAAGCTCAAGAAGACTAGTGTCCAATCTTATGAGATGCTCAATGGCCTTTGGTCACTAGATCACATCAAATACCCCAAAGAAGATTCTTTTTCCTTGGGTTCACCCTCGTCAGAGCTTAGACACCACACACTTTCAATCCTATAGCGCACCCATGCCAGAGTCTGGACGCACCCACATATTTGCTCTTTTGGCATGCTAGTGTTAGACCAGCGTTGGCCCTACATTGGGAAACAGGAAGTTGGAAGAACCCACGTCGTGCTTTGAGCATGCTCGCACCTATTATTCTTTTGGCACACCCACACTGGAACCTCATGGTGCTTTGGGTGTACCCGCATTGCAATAGGGTGCATTGCCATCTCACCCTCATCGAAATACAAAAAGTAGGTCACCTTAGCGCCACAACCTTGACACACTTGTTCTAAAGTCGGAGCACCTGTGTTGTGACCCTGACACACCGACGTCAGATCAAAAGCTGCTTTGATATTGCTACATGAGATTTTTCACATTAAGGGACTCTTAATCATGCTATTATGCATGTAACCAGGGGATTAAAGGGTTATCATATGGGTATTTTTCTTAAAATATCATTAAATAATGTACCATTAGGTCCTTGGATGAATATATGCCCAAAAATGGCATGAGGGAAACCTTAACCCAAAAACCATTAGGAGAAATGGGAGGAGAGGCCATTTAGTCAGAATTTGAGATGGGGAAAAGGTTTTTGGCTGGTTGTGGAGAGCTCTAAAAGTGGGAGAAAGCCTCACTTCCTTCCCTTCTTTTTCCTCAACATCATCTTCTCGATTCTTCTTCCTCCTTCTCATATCTTTCTTCTTTGTCTATTAATTTGTTAAGGAAATTACAAGAGGAATTTCTTGGAGGAAAAGCTTCACATCGCTGTTGACCTCACTTTTGTCAAGGTTTAGTTTTTCTTCCATAAAAGCATAGTATCTAGCCATAAGACTTTCCTGTTGACTATTTCTAGAAGACTAGTGATGAAACCCTCACCATTAGAAATTCTAAATGCCTCTTTGCTCTCTTGAAGTTCCACATGTTGTTTATTACCTTTAGCACTTAGTTGGTTAACCCTCTCACTGGCGTCATTCAACCCTCCACCTAGGCTCCTTTCTTCACCCCCTGGCTTGGCTAATTAAGACTAATTCTATGAATATAAATTGAGCCCCTCTCACGACCAATTGGAGAATGTTGCCAATTGCATAGGGAGAGCCCTCCAAATTGATCACTAAGTCTTTCCAAACCTCCCTGAGTTCAACCCCACCATCTCAGTCATTGAAACCCACTGTCAAACCCTAATTTGAGTTCAAAATCCAGGGTTTTTCTATCACTCCACCTTCCAAAAGCTTCCTCAGACCAAACGAGGAAGTTCCCCATCAAAACCCCTCTCTCTTGAGTCCTTAAACCCACTCCTAGACTAAGGCCGCACGACATGTTGGTCTAACTCTTATATAGACCTTATACTAGAGGAAAATAACACTTCAAGGAGATTTGCTGGACCACAGAGAAGCTTCCACAAGCACCCAATTAAGGCCTTACCTCTTGGCAAAGGTATATTTCAAAAACCCTAAAAACGTCTTCAGTTTTATTAATTGCGAAGAGAAGTTTAATTTCATATGTATTTAGCCATATGGATTTGTTCATCTCGATTAGATGAAGCTATAGGAACAAACTGTGAGTAATTTGGTTGATTATCGAACGAGATCAAACAGTTTTAGTGTGGATGTTCTCGATTTAAGTTACTTGGGGAAGATGAACGGAAGCTGTCAATTCACGCGTGTATCAATCCAACGACGGAGAAGTCAGACTAGAAGATGGTTCATAAAGCGCGGGCTGATTCAGTGCTGATGAGGAAGGAGACATCGAATGGGAGTGCGCCGCGTGGAGTTTCAGAGCCTCCGAGGATCCAGTCAGCCGTGCATGAATAAGTAGATAAATGGGAGATTTTTTATTTAAATTAATTCAAAAATTTTAAAAATTCATAACTTGGTGTAGAAAAATCATAAAAATAAAATAAAAATATTATCTTGCTCAGTGAATAGACTAGAATAACATGGAACACAAATAAAAACTATTTGACATTTCTCTAATTTTTAATTAATTATATTTTCTATTTAATTAATCATAAAAAAATAGTAAATAATTATAATAATTAAAATATAATTCTAAAAAATCATAAAATGTTGTCAAAGTGGTCCTCTGACCTAGGTGAATCTTTAATATTTTCCCATGAACAAAAACTTTGCTTTGATTAATTAAATAAATTAATATTGAAAGTCTTATTTTTGAGCTTAAATAATTATATAAAATAAATAAAAATTATAAAATTCATAATTTCTTCTCTGATATTATAATTGACCATGAGTGGGGTACCATAAAAACTTAAAAGTCATTTAAGTTGTATTTGATGAGTTATGAAGTGGACGACCCTAAGGGCAAAATGGTAATTTTGAGATTTTGATACTTTAATTAAATTTATGTTAAGTCTAAGGCTAAATGGGTAATTTTGATTATAATAAACTCTTTTGGATGCTTGAAACATAATGAGTTAATAGGTAGAAACCAACTTGTCACCTTTTTCATAATAAGGGTAAAATTGTAATTTTATAAACTATTATGACTTGGAGGTTAATTCAATTGGATGATAATAAGGTAGTGCACTTAAGTTAGGAAGATAATAAATCGCTTATTTGAAGCCCCCTAGTTGGTGATTAGATGATAAACATGATTTTAATGAGGATTGAATTTCATTTCATTTAACATTTTGATCATTGTAAACCTACCCCAAGATTAGACTTAAGGGCTTAGTAGTGAGCCATGCTTGATTTAAACTTCTTTAATGAGATTTA
>JXCR01059971.1:0-44851 GCA_002079205.1 Phalaenopsis hybrid cultivar
AAAACAAAATACTTCAGAAATAGAAAATTGCAGAAAAAAAAATGTGGCATGTGAAAGAGAAAATAAGGAACAACACTATCAGAGTAATGAACAACCATTTCAAACATGGAAAGGAGGAGAAGAGCCAGATCTATAGAACTGGAAAGCATATCAGCTATGGAAGCAACTAGGGTGACACTGAAGCCTACTACTTAATGGTGAACACAGCATAGGCAGTGTTTATCGGAAGAAAAGGCAATTAGTTAAGTCATGAATAAAAATTGTCTACACTCTAGATAAAATTTCTCATAATTAGCAGACAGAAATAAGTGGGTATCAACATATCTCAACATACAAAATTTATGTTCTTTTTTATTTTTTTAAACAAGTTAATGATTTGTCATATATATAATTTTTATCATTCAAAAGAAAGAACTACAACTCAGTCCCTTAGATGTTCATAAATTTCGCGATCATATCCGCAAAACTCATTACAGGTCCGTAGGATCATCATAGTTGTAAGAAATTGTTAAAAAAATTAAAAAATGAAAATAATTCAAATCAATTGAATGAGCTTAGCTAAGATTCATGTGTATGTATTTTGATATACACACCAAAGATCAATATCTATCATCTTGGACAGCATAAATGTGATTACTGTACGAAATATAGAAGTTTACTTCAAGGTAGCAAGTATACTGGGAAATCATTCTCAACAATCAAATGATGAAACTATGACAAACCATCACCAGAAAATCATAACGTAAGAAAGAAATCAGAAAAAACCTCCAGAGGAACAAAAAAATTGGCGCTTGAATACAAGAAGGAAAATTATAAAAACCAACCTAACAACTATTAAATGAAAATGAAACATCAAGAAGTGAGCGGGCTTGAAAGAAATCATATATCTAGAAACACCTAAGAAATAGAAAAAGATGCCAAAAATAAAGTTAGCAGTATGCAGAGGAGATAATAAGGTATAGAGGACTAACAATCATTTCAAACATTGAAAAAGAGGAATCAAAACTGTAGAGCAAGAAGTCAACAATATAATTGTCGCCAAGGAAGCAATTAGAGTAAGGCAGAAGCCTGAAGGTCAATAGCGAATACAATCAATAGATTTTACAGGCAAAAGAGATGAAGACAAAACAAAATAAAAACATATTAATATGCACAAAGTTGATTTTTTTTATATGTATTATTACATGAACCACCTAAGCTTCAATCTTTTACCCGCAAACCACCCAACTTATGCTGAAAACAGACAAATCGTCGGCTGTACAAAAAAATTGAAGTTTGCGTGGTTGAAATGTTAATGAATCGGAATTGGGTGGTAAATATGTAAATGCCCCATATTTTTTTTCGTCAATCAATAGGAATTGAATAAATAATTTTAAGAAATGAATATTAATCGCTTTTTAAAATTTTATGAGCAAATTTTAATTCAAGACATACATCAAATCTTTTATAACAGGCACTAAAAGCACAACTCAGTCCCTTAGATGTTCTTAAATTCTGCGATCATATTCGCAAGACTCATTACAGGTCCGTAGGATCATCATAGTTGCAACAACATAAGGCAAGAAACATTAAATATTAAAAAAATAAAGAATTGGTACAATTATTCAATTAACATCAAACAAAATTAGCATCGGGTCACTTGTATGAGCTCAGCTAAAACTGGCGTGTATGTAATTTGATAGACAAACCAAGGATCACTAGCAATCACCTTGGACCGCATAATGTGATTAATGTCCAAAATACAACGATCAGTTTTGCTTCAAGGGAACGAGTACATTGGGAAATGAAATCATCCTCAACGACCAGATGATGAAGCTATGAAAAATTAACACATGGAAACTGCTTCAGCTAAAATAAATTGAGTACAAATAGACTACATGGATCACTAGCTTAATTCTATCATGGAAATAATCAAAAGTCCAAAAAACCATTAGAAGAAATCAATAAAAACCTACCAACTTGGGAGCAAAAAATTGGAGCTAGAAGCCTAGAATACAACCTGCATAAAAATATAAAAACTACTTGAACTACTGTTGAAAAATAAAACATCAAGATTGGAACAAATTTGAAAAAAAGCATTAAATAAAAATCATCTCAGAAATATATACCTGTATACATATACATATACATATACATATACAGAAGATAGGATGGCTCTACTTTACTCAGCAAAACATCAAAGGAAAAATGTTGTCGAAACTATAATTAAAATTTATTGGAGACAATTAACAGGAGGAACACCACACAATTTTCTATGTGAAAAGTTTATGATTTTTCTTTCTTTTTTTTAACAAGTTGATGGTTTCTCTCATATATCTTTGATCATTCAATATATAGATTGAAAATAACAATGAAAATGATAATTATTAAGTTTTTTTTAAAGATTTTAATATAATTTTCTTTCGAATATTTTCTCTTACATCTGCAAAACTCGTTACAAATCGGTAAGATCATCATAGGTGAAAGAACTTTAAGAACAAAACACTAAACATTTAAAAAAAGAAGGTTGAATACGATTATTCAATAAATATTAAACAAAATTGACTTGGGTTGATCAAATGAGCTCATCCAAGATCATCATGCAAGTAATTTAATAAGAATAGCAAAGATCAATAACTATCAACCAGGACTCCATAAATGTGATTACTGTCTAAAATACAACTATCAATTTGGCTTCAAGACAACAAGCACGTGGGGAACTGAAATCATTCTCAACAACTAGAAGCTATGAAAAATCAATACAAAGAAACAATTTCAACGGGAATAATTAATTGATTTCAAAGAAGAATACTTGAATCCCTGGCTCATTTTTATCATGGATTCAACTAAAAGTTTGGAAAAATCCATACATCATAATAGATCATGAAAACCTACAGATTTGAAAGAGAAAAAGTGCCAAGATTTAAGATTATTTAAAAAAAAACATCAATTCAAAAACCATTTGCAATGAAAACAGCATAAAATAAAGATTGCCATGACTGAAACTACACTATTGAAATAGAAACAACCATTTCGAGCATTGAAAAGAAAAGAAGATTCAAATCTCAAGAACTGAAAAAGTACATCTCCACCATGGAGGTGAATGCTAAAGCCTACAATTAGTGGAGAGCACAATATCAGCAGCATTTATAAGTAGAAGAGAAGGATGAAAAACAAAAGATTTCTTTGATTTAATTAGCTAAACAACAAAGGATAAAAACAGTCTAAACTATAGATCAAAATTCTCATAATTAGCAAGCATTAATGGGCGAGGTATCAATATTTCCCTATGTGCAAAGTTGACTCTTTTTTTTCTTTTTGGAAACAAGCTGATGGTTTCATTTAAATACTACTTTTACAGATAAAAATTGAATTTTTAATGGTAAGAGTTAATTATTAAGTCCCCTTTGAAGTTTTTCAAATGATTTTGTTTAATGTAATAATGTCAAATTATAGAGTTGAGTTGCACAAATCTGTAAGATAAGAATGTGATATTAAGCACGTGGTTGTAAAATTCTAATCTGAATGTTGACTAAATGTGAACATATGCCTTGGGGTCAAATGAAGACAGAAAATATCTGAAATAATAGCTAAGAAAATAAATAGGATGGCTAAACAAAACAATGGATGCCTCCCCAACTAGTAATTGATTGAATCCTGATTCAAGTTCACTTCAAATAGAAAACTAAGAGATCAACAACAAAAAAAGCTTAAATCATTATCAAACAACAAGCTTAGTTGTTCTTAAATACAGTGATCATATCCGAAAAACTCATTACAGGTTAGTAGGATCATCATAGAACCAAAGTTAAAATTATTTTTTTAAAAAAAAATATAGATAATGTTAGAATTAGTCAATAAGCATTACGCTAAATTAACAAGAGGTAAACAGAATAAGCGCAGCAGATATTCATGTAAATAATTTGCTATACAATTCCAGAATCAATAACTATCACCTTGGACCTTATACATGTGATTACTACCCAAATTACAACAATCAATATGGCTTCAGGGACAACGCACAAGCCTACTATTTAGTGGAGAACACAACATCATCTACATTAATGGCAGAAGAGACAAGGACAAAAGAAAAACTATGGCTTTAATTTAATCAGCTAAGCATCAACAGCTAAAATCAATCTAATAAAAATCCTCATAATTTGCAAAAACTAACAAGCGGGTTATCAGCCCTTCTATACATACAGAGTGCTTTTTTTTTATGAAACGAGTTTATGGATTCTCATATTGATATTTTTTATCATGCAATAGAGAGTTAATTTAAAATTGTACGAGACAATAATTAAGTATATTTTAATGTTTTAAGAACAATTTAATTTAGTGTAACATAAATTCGCAGAATTAAGTGTTTGAACACTCGTCTTTGATAAATACTAGTTGCTAATACTGTATTAATAGCAAAAAATAGTTCATAAAGACAGTAACTTTGTGATAGATTTGCTCGTGTCAAAATGTAATAACCAACAATATTGATCAAATTGAAAAAAATATATATATGAAGAACTTTAATCAACTTTAGTGTGATCTTAATCAGTTATAATATTGGTTGAACAGAACTACAACAGATTTAACATCTGTGGATTGCAAAAACAATAATAGCGTAAAATGTATAAAGTATATTTAAACCAAACAAATAGACAGCACACTGATGAAAAATTAATTGACTCCTTAGGTTAAATCTCACTTAAACTTAACAGTCAAAAGATGAAATTTCATCGGCAAAAGCTTAAATTCATAATAAAACAACCAGTTAAATGTTAGCACAACCTCAATCCCTAATACTTTACTAAATTCTGTGATGATATCCGCTAAACTAATTACAAGTTTAAATGATCACTAGTTGTAAGAAATTGATGCAAGAAACATTAAGGTGTTGTCCAGCAACATATGAGGCTTTAAGGTATTAGGATTTAGTAAATCCGTCCTGAATGGTTTGCATCAGGAAAATTGTTTGGATATACAAAATCCATTAAATCTAGTAAAACTGTTTGGCAATTTCTGCTAGGATTTAAGAAGTCGTGATGGTTGTTCAAAACACTTGAAAGCCCAGAAAGTTAAATCTCAAGCCCAGCTGAGTTATATCCACCGGTTTGGGATTTAGTCAATCCGGGATTTATAGCAGAAATCCGGGAACCCGGATTTACAGCTTACGGTAATTTATTTTGTAAAAAAGGACCATCAGGCAGGATTCCGCTTAAATCCTGCGCAAATCATGCTTAAATCCATTGCCAAATAGGCCCCAAGTGTTTTGTAACAATAAATAATGAATAGTATTATTAAATAAACAATAAACAAAATTTACCATCATGTCAATCGAATGAACTCAACTACGTATGGACATGCCAAGGATCGAAAGCTGACGCCTTGAACTGCATAAATTACAACCTAAAATACAACATCAATCTGGCTTCAAAGGAGCGGGTACATTGCGAACTGAAATCAACCTCCATAACTAAAAGATGAAGCTATGAAAAATCAATGCCAAGAAACAATTTCAGCTAGAAAAACACATTTAGTTCAATAAAGCAATCCCTACCTCATTTATAGCATGGATTTATCTGAAAGTTCCAAAAAAAAAACTCATACCCCAGAAGAAAATAAGGAGAATTTACTGAGGAACAAAAAATTGGTACCCAAATATATGCGGCAAAAAACATAGTTAAAAGAAAATGAAGCGTAAATTAAAAATAAAAACCTAAATTTTTCAACAAAAAAAAAAATTGAGATTGCTGCATGCAAAAGAGAAAAAAAGAGCTACAACCATTTCAAGCATGGAAAGGATAAAGGAACCAACTCTAAAAAAAAAAGTATATGCCGCCATGGAGGCTATTTCAAGCTGCTTGAGAACACAACATCAACATTTATAGGCAGAAGAGACAAGAACAAAGAAAGTGATGGCTTTGATTCAATCGGCTAAGAATCGACGGCTGCACTGCGCAAATTATAAATAAAAAAACTCACATAAATAGCAAAAAATAATAGGTGGCCGCGAGAACAACTGCAGGCGAAGGCGGCCGAACGACTCGAACCCTAGGCGCTTTATGATGCGCTCGGCGACATCACTCAACGGTCTCGATAGCAGCAGGTGGCAAGTTGCGAACCGTGCGATTAAGAAATCGGAAAAAGATTCGGGTTAAAATTTACATGCTCATGTGCACGAATTTCAAAGCATAATGGAAATAAAAACTTCAACAACTAAATAAAAATATCAACAATTTAAATTATGATTGAATGAAGAATCTAATTGATTAAATAAAGTATCTAATGAGATAGACTGAATGACATCAAAAATTATTGCTTTGAATTCACGAGAGTCCAGCTGCGCTTAATACATAAAGAGAAACTTAGGAATATATTTTAGAGATTAGCTGATATCCAAATATGTCGAATTTATAATTAAACTAAGTGTCTCGAAGAGAAGAATCCAATTTTGCCTGATTTTGATGTTGTTAAAATATCAAATATTTATATAGCTGCATCTAATCAAATGAATTGTTATGAGTAGTTTGATGGAGTGGCTGATCAAAATATGTGTTATTTATAAAAGGTGTCTCTCACAGAATCTATAAATATAACGCAACTATCTTAATTATTTATGTGTTATCTATAATAGACTTAAGTGAGGTATTGAGCCCTTGATGATTCTTGAGCTCCTCCTCTGTTGGACCACTGTCACGGGTCGACATCATTGTCAAACCACCAACACTCGATTGACATTAGGTCACCACCACCAAGTCAGATTGTTGATGTCGAATCATCGCCGCCTTATTGGACAGTCATCACCAGGCTATCATCATCGACGGACCATCGTCACTAAACCGACATTGGGTCATCATCAACACTATGAGAACATAGTCACAGAGCCACACCCAGTGTCATTAGGTTGGCATAAACATACTTCCAACAGCATCCTCGAATCATCATCTCTCGGGTGTCGCTATGCTAGATCGTCATCTCCTAACTATCATTATGACAATTCATGCCCATCCGACTGCACGATAGCGGCCTCTTCCCCTGCACGAGAGAGACTAAGGGTCCGTTTGGGGCAGCTTATAAGTGCGGGCGGCGTTTTCAAAACGCCGCCATACCGTTTGGTTCNGCACAAGCTGCCCCAAACGGACCCTAAATTCAAATGCTTTAGCACAACTAATATTCTTCTTCGTCACTCGACTAAGGCATGACCAACTCTTCTCCTTCATTTTCCTCTCAGACTCAATTAGGGCATGATCGAAAGCAATGAAATTCCTTCTTCACAAAAACCCACAGGAGACGTCGTCTCTTTCTTGCTCCGGCTTCTTCGTCATTGGTTGTGTCTTACATTGACTCGACTCCTCTTGCGTCATTCTCAAGTAAGTGGAAATGTAACTTATACAGACAGCTTTACTTCTTCAACTTTTCGGCCTCATTCCTTTCCCCTTGTTTCATTTTCCCGACCCTCTGCTTCTCCAAACACTTTGGTCTGATTGGGCGCCCCAGCACAGTCGACCGATCACTTTGGTCCAACCGGTCGCCCCAGCCCAGTCAATTGATCACTTAGGTCCACCCCACCCCCCGACCCTATCGACCAACCACTTAGATCTGCTCAACCGCCCAGCACGGTCGACCGACCACATAAGTCCAACCGCCCCCGAATAGGACGACCGACCACTTAAGACTGAGTGCTAACCCAGCACGATAGACCAACCACCTAGGTCTGACCTATCGCCCTAGCTCGGTTGGCCGATCACTTAGGTCCATCTACCCACCCCAACCCAGTCGACCAGTCACTATAGTTTAATTGGCCGCCCCGACCCAACATATCTCATTGATTATGACTCTCGGTTGACCGCACCGGTCAAACCAATAGGTAAGTGGCCAAATTCACTTATATATTCATGTGCTTTACATGTGCACTTGCACTCTCTGCACCCCTCAAATGACATGTTTGAATTTCTTACTTGTATGTCGACAAAAATTAAACTTTTTGAATGTTATGCTATATGATAAACCCATTTGTATGATGAACATTCAAGCATTTTGCCTTTATTATGTGCCTTATTTTGGTATCTCAATGAGTACAGACACTTTAGTTATCACTGCGCACATATGCCAATATGTGGGTGCGATCTGATATTCGCATTTTCCAATGAACGGTGGCTAGCAATGCTAGTCCGCCGGTTTGCAAATTTCCTACACGGTGGTCATACCACATCTCTTGTGGTTTCACATTTGAACATCGCAATTCCTTTTCACATTGTATACACAATCATGGTTATGCTTTAGAGCCTTTGAACCATTGAGTGTACGACTTATCTGAAATTTGAGTTATGTCATTTGCATGTTGTTTGTGCATGCCATATGTCTACTTGCATTTGCATTTGTCTACATGCTTTGGTAGCTAGCCAGACTCGATTTGTGAGTGACACTGTGCTTTAATGAGCATCGTTCATCTGTTAGATCTCAGGGAGCAATGTGAGTTAAAACAGCAAAATTAACACAAATTTGATTGTGCTACGATCTAAGGGATCTAACTCATTTCTCCTTGCATGTTATGGGCTTGCATTTAATGGGCCTAGTTTAAAATTAATGTCTCCTTTCATGTTGTGGGCCTTATTTTCATATTTATACTTTTGTACCACACATGTATATTATAAAAGAAATATATTATATGATATTTAAAATGTAAATGAAATAATTTATAGCATGCTTAGCTATAACGGAGCACTCATTTATGATACTAGTGGGGAAACACTAATGTATTCGTGCATGTAAATGAAATAGAATATCATCATTAATGTTTCTTAAATGACACAATTTTTAGACGGTATCTCCTATAATGATTGTATATATATTGAATGATATTAATACGATAATGATATAAACTCATTTGAATAACATGTCAAATGTTTATATTGATTTATAAAGAAGCATAACTAGCATGCATATTGCTCTTTCTTTTCCTTGTATTACTGTAGTTTGGAATTATAAATATTAACTCACTCATTTATCTTATGTTAGTCTTAACTAATTTTTTATGTTTAATTAAATTATCAAAAGATGAGTGAGTGATAGACTATAAAATATTTATAAAAGATGCGGACAACTATCAATGAAATAATTTTAATTATATTACTTTAATTTAATTTGTAGTGACTTTTTAAAAAAAAAATTGTAGATGAACATAGAAAATTTTATTCACACAGTCTGTCCATATGTACCTGTCTTTGTTAATTCCAAGAATCGGGCTGAGTCGTTACAAAAGTTGTACGAGAGTCAAAGTTTTTTATTAATTAATCAAGTATTAATGAAATAACCAATATGATATTTATAAAAAAAATTAAGGTTATCTTAAAGTAATAATTATTATCCATTCAGACACAATGATTTATCTGAAATCATGGAAGATGAAAATTTGATAGACACGGAAGTACCAAATAATGTGAACGCGAATGTCCTTATTCAAATGATGGCGGCGATGACTCAGTTGATTAAAAAGTCTAGATCACAGTCTATCAAAAAAATATAATACTTATGTAGATAAGTATTTGATGATATTTCAAGGTTTATGTTCACCTTTGCTTAAGGGAGCTGAAGACCCAGTTGAAGTGAAGAACTTACCCAAACATAATAGAAATCTGAAAGAAGATCTAGTCAATCACCTGCTAGCATGTCAGGGAACACATATTTTCTTCAAAAAACACAACAACATCACAAAAAGTGAATTCGTTGATCAACTACTAGCAGGTTGGTGGACACCTTTTCTTCCTCTTTCTCTTTTCTTCTAGGAACTCTCGTTGCTTTTCTTAAGTCTACCTCTTCACCTCCCAAAAATTCCACTCCACTTAGGCACCTTTTCATAGACCCAAAGAAGCCCAAAATATTACATATTTGGGGCTCATAATTACCTTATTTTTTTTAAATCTAGGCCCTCATAGCGCAGTCCATTGATTTGGTCCCCTTGGATCCCACCCCTTGATTAACTGCCTCATCCAAATTGCTTTCCCTACACCATCAGATCTATCACTCATGGATTGATGATCTGGTGGACCAAGCAGTGCCCAGGCGCGCTACCAAAGAAGGCTCAAACACTTGACCAAAGGAGGCACGAACGTACTTCCCTACACCGTTGGATTTATCACATGTGGATCGATGATTTGGTATGTCAAGCAATAAGCAGACACATGACCAAAGGGGGCATTAATAAACTTACACATAGGAGCGCTTTGTTGGGCAAGTGCCCAGGCTGCATTGGTCGAACTTGTTAGACCCCATCGGCCAAATTTCAGCCCGCGAACCCAATGATAGACCGAACCCCCCTTTCTGCAAAGGCTTGAACAAGCCTGTCATGTAATCACAAAAACCCAACCTAACCAATGGGTCCTTTGCGTATACCACAAGCTCGAACATAGGACTAGTGACCCCTCAACATCGCCGCATGTCAATCAATGACTTCGTTGTCGTCCTTGACAATACAAATAAATTATTTTTTAAGGCCCGAGATCGAACATGTGACCACGCGAAATGGGAAGAGGGACGCCTTGCCGAATGAGCTTTGCTCATTTTATACATATATACATATACATTATAAATTATATAAATATAAACAACAAAAAAATTTAACACACTTGAGCGCTCACTCACACACCCACAAACACACTTTGATTACACGACCAACTGTAGCCTATATTGACCACAACTCGTGTAACTCCTAACTCTAGTTTTTTCGGCCTACAAACATCATCACAGCTTACCACCAAAACATACATGACCAACTATGACCTACATAATTCACAACTTGTGCAGCTTCCGACTTCGGTCCTTACGACTTACCAACGTCATCATAGCTCATCATCATAAATTACGTGACCAATTACGACCTATGTAGTCCACAGCTCGTGCAACTCCATACTCTGACCCCTCCGACGTACATACGTCATCACAGCTCACTGTCATGACCTATGTGGTCAACTACGACCTACACAACTCACAACTCCTACAATTTCCTATTACAACCCTTGTAGCCTATCAATGCTACTGAAGTAACCATCTGTGGCACATAAACAATCTCTATCATGGATTTCAACTACAAACTATATGACAAGTTGTTGCAAAAGCCACGATCAACAACATTCATGACAGGCTACTACCTCTATAACAATCAGTTATGACCCTCAAGCCCTTCTATCACCGAGAGCGAGAGTCATTACTACATGATTACAACTATTATCAATGAATTTTTGTTGTACATTTACATTGATCAACTTTATAACTCCATCTTCCCTAATTCAAGAGAAGAATAAACTTGCATAGTCATCTTTTATAGCGAATTATTTCATTTGGGTTAGATCTTGTATTTTTTTCTTCTTTCTAGGCTTTTATGCATAAAAATTTAAGATTTATCTTCCTATTTACTCATGTTTAATTACCTGAGTGTGTGTTGGGCTTCCGTGCATCAATAAGATGATAATTCATTACCCTGCCACAGCGGACCTTCCGACACACATCAATTATAACCAGAGATAAATTTTTTACATCTAATTAAGATTTTAACTAAGAATTTTTTTTAGATTTTTGCTATCATTATTAACTTGTACTTTTTTTTGTTCTAAGAAATTTTAACAACCAAGAAAATTCTAATATTTACTTAATAGAAATATCTAATACACACACAAATAAAAATAACTAGAGATAACTATAAATTTATATTAAAAAACCATTTAAAAAATGGCTTTAGTCGAATTAACAAGATATATTATATGATGAAGTAACAAAGTTATATTTTTTAATTCCTTTAGAAAATTTGAG
The DNA here is from genome assembly GCA_002079205.1 of Phalaenopsis hybrid cultivar. Lineage (NCBI taxonomy): Eukaryota > Viridiplantae > Streptophyta > Magnoliopsida > Asparagales > Orchidaceae > Phalaenopsis > Phalaenopsis hybrid cultivar. The sequence continues at coordinate 11,782 of JXCR01059971.1, forward strand.
ATTATATTGTATGGCTATTTTTATGTCGGACAATTGCCCTTGATGTGTGCTCGAGAATTCATGTCAAAAGAGTAATGAATTATTATCCGAACATTGTATGAGAATCCATTACACTCAAAAAATAAAAGTGGTAAGAATAGACGCTAGAAAATCTTACATAGAAAACCATAAAAAGGAAAAAACCACTAGGTCTAGCCTAAGAAAATAATCCTCTATAGTTTGATAAGTACAAGTACAAGGCATTTTCCCACATGTAGGAAAGGGACACGCATTTACAATATTCATATGTAGAAGAACTCGTTGCACAACTATCGGGGATGGCTGCAGTCGTTGAAAATTTGTTGCACTGTCTTCAAAGAGCATCTCTACGAGGTGTTCAAAACAATACAATGCTCCGTTACTCCGCGATGCTGGCCACTGCTTCGTACGATGCCTCATTACTCCACAACGTTAGTCGCTACTCTGCACGATGCTTCATTACTCCACATTATTGGTCATTACTAATCAATGTGCTTCTTTACCACACAACGTTGATCATTGTTCAAGAAGATGTCTCGCTACTCTACAACATTGGTCGTTGTTCCACACAGTGCTTTGTTGCAGCGAGCAGGGAATGAATGATAATATTAGACAATGGTTGATGAGCAGTGACCGATAGTGGCCAACAATGGCACGAGCAAGAATCATTCATTGGACCTTTGGTGTTGAAAAAAAAAAAACTTCAACTCATTATTCTTATGATCCTCCTCCAAGTTCAGCTCTTTGACCCCTTTCATAAAGGAGAAAAGACTTTATTTGTAGAGTTAAAGAGAGACCTCTCGACAGATAAGGAAGGAATCTTGACCACCTCATTAGTCTACCCATAAAGATTCTTCAGATGAGTTTTGCAAATAGTCTAATGCCTTAACTATGCTAGAATTGAATGATTTGAGCTAAATGAATTTGTCTCATTTAAATGCTCAATTTGATAGTAATTTTGTCAAATTTGGAATCTGTTATACTTTTCAATTGGACATTAGAAGTTTCCAAAAATTATTTAAAGGCTTGATTTGAGCTTGATTTAACTTGAATTGGATCAACTTTGGTCATTGTATTTGTCTCGTTAAGCTAATCACTTTGACTTTAAATTTCTTGAAATAAGAATTCTGAATAATTTTTTAATGTTTAAGTTGTTTTGCATCATGTCTTGTTTTGTTTCGTAAATAACAAAGGTTTAAGTGCTATGTCTATGTAAGCAAATACCTATATTTCCAATATATATATGTATATATATATATTAAAATAATTGTAACAATTTATTTTTAAACATAAATCAATTTATTTTTAAAAATATTTAAATTAAGCTTTAAGAGTTTCTAGTAGTAAAAAAAAATCGTAACTCATCAAATATCACTTTTATTGTTGGGCCCTGCTCTCCTTACTATTGCTATTGCTCCCATACTATCATCCACCATCACAAATATCGCCACCCTCTCATTGATGTTAATCAGAGTCCCTAGACATTACTGCTGACAAACAACAATATTAATGATCACAACAACCATCTTCCCTATCACCACTTCTATTTAACAACACAAGTTGTCATCATCGACTCACTAAACAAATTTGCCACCCCGCCATGGCTACACTACCGCCATCATATAAAAATAAAATTATTTGATATTTAATCTGTCNCCCGCCATGGCTACACTACCGCCATCATATAAAAATAAAATTATTTGATATTTAATACATATAATAAAATATTTAAAATAACAAATATTATAGTTTTATGTCAAAATACAAATAATGTAAATTTAAAAAAAATCCCAAATATTTGGGCCTTCAAATGAATCTAACTGATTTGAACAAAAGTTTACTTAGCTTGAGCTAGTTTGATAAATTATTATTATATTCAAGCTTGAAACTAGGCTTGATCGATTCAAGTTTGGGGTATTTTATTGTACTAGCTTTCTTAGTTTGATTTTACTCTATTCATTAGCTAGTAAAATAAGTTTTATGAATCATTTTAATAAATATATTGTTAGTTTAACTATATAAGTTTTATCAAGCTTTTAAAAAGCTTGTTAATGATGTTTAAATATTATTGTTTATGATTATAGATAAATCAAACATTATGCTATTTAAAATTTTTTAATTTTCAACGAGTATATATATATTTTTGGAGACACATTTTAATTTATACTTCCGCAAATAATTTTCCTCCAGAGGCTATAATTCTCCCCCGACAACCAGAAAAAATATTGTATACGGACACAATATGTAGAGATGCATGCGGTGTCCGATCTACACTGTAGATAACAGTGATTTACGATGAAGATATAATTAATATTTTTTTTATTTAAAAAAAATAAAAAAATTTAAAGTTGGGGGACACCCGTATGCAATAATTTTTCCCACAATCGGAGAAATTCGAAAGATGCTCTTTTAAAGGATGCGAGAGAGGGAGAGTGTGCCCCGCTCAACTTCCCAAGCAAGTACCAGACTTCATGCCCATGCCGNCTCGAGACCATGATTCTTCCCCCACAATCAGAAAAAAATATTGTATTAACATAATATGTAGAGATACATGCAGTGTCCGATCTATATTGTAGATAAATGTAATTTATGATAAGATGTAATTAAAATTTTTTTATTTAAAAAAATTAAAAAAAAATTGAATTACGGGGACACCCGTATGCAATAACTTTTCCCACAACCGGCGAAATTCGAAAGACGCTCTATAAAAGGATGCGAGAGAGGGAGAGTGTGCCCCGCTCAACTACCCAAGCAAGTACCAGACTTCATGCCCATGCCGGGCGTTACTGTAGACAAAATAGAGAGATGACCCGCGAATTGAAGAAGCAAGAAGTGGTGAAATTCAAATCTTGAAGAAAGTGCCCTAGTTCATGGATCAACTGAGGCATCTCTTCCTCGATCACCTGTTAGGCATTATTTCGTCCAAGCGCCGTGTCCTCTATGGCTTCGTTCTTGGCATCGCGGCCTCCATCCTTGTCGTCTACCTCCTCGCTTCCATCAATACCTACGGTGCCTTTCCTCGCTTTCTCTTTCCCCGCTTTAATGGCTCAGCCTCTGCTTCATGTTTGGGAAATTCCAACTTCTACTGTGCTCGCACCGGCAAAAATGCAATTGCATCGGAAAGCGCAAACCGTACTTCCGTAACTGAAACCCTTGGAGGCAACTTTTCTCAGCCTCAGTCTTATCTGGGTTCGGTGAAAACCAAACAAGGGAGCTATGTGAACTCCCTGAGTTCAAGCGTCAACGAGATGAAGAAACCCCTCTTTGAGAATATTTCGATGAATGCCACAGATGTATTGGAGGTGGGGCGAGATAATGTAACGAAGCAGTTAATTGGTGATTTTAGAGTAAATATTGGGAGTTCGCAGAACTTCTCTGTAAGTAAAAGCGGTAACTCTGATGCTTCGGTGAAGGGAGTTGTTGGAGATTCCCAGAAGAAGTGTGATATATTTGATGGAAAATGGGTGAGGGATTCGACCAAGCCTTATTACGCACCGGGTTCTTGCCCTTACATCGACATTGATTTTGATTGCTATAAGAATGGGAGGCCTGATGATGAATTTTTGAGATGGAGATGGAAGCCACATGGCTGCGACATTCCAAGGTTCCCGATCATTCTATATATCCGTTCTCCCCTTAATTTCATTTTTGCTGTTATTAGTGTATACCCTCTTAATCTTGGTTGCTGCTACTAGTTGCACTGTTGCTTGGTTTAGCAGTTCTGGAATCACTCGCATTCTTTTGTTGGATAGCGCACGTGGCTTAAAATTTGACTTTTTAGTAACTGAATTTAAAACTTCTTGAAAACCTCAGTAAATTCTGATTTTCAGTTGTAATTACCTATTAAAAACTAGCATTTCTCTCACAGCTTGTTTGTCTCTCACCGCTCAAGTTTCTCCCGCATACTTCATTCCTAATCTCGTGGTGGAAAAAGAACTTGCATTTTTTTTGGCGATGACAGATAATTTAATGTCTTAGGATTATACAAAGATCCCACATACACGTTGATAAATTGCTAGTAACACAATATAAATGCACTTTTTACATGCAGAAATTGAATGAAATAAATTCATGAGATCTAGTTAGTTGAAATAGTTTTACTAGTAAGCGCTATTGATTATAAGTGGAACTCTACCCCATAACTAAAGATAATGTTAATAAATTGTAATAAACATGAAGTACGTGTGGCCTATACCACGTTGATAATAGAAGCCTTGTGTTAAGTTGTCATAATGCTATGGTGGGTTGTTAGCTTGATCCTTCTCTTGATATGAGTGGAGATCAAGAGATTGATAAGATGATCATCAGATGTTGGTGGTTGAAAGGCAAAAGATATCAAACATTAGTAGGTGTCTGATGAGGATTGATGGGAAATATTTGAAATTAGGTGATAGTAGGGATCTTTTGACAAGTAGGGAGAACAAGCAACATTGAAGAAGGTTGTGTTGATGAATGCTAGACACTAATCCTTTGTAAGGTTAGATGACTATTAATGGACAATATAAGGATTTTTGTGGTGGTAATTAGTTGGCTTGATCATTCTTTTGATAAGATGAGTGATATAGAAGACCTGCATTTTATGTAATTGGTTGATGGATGCTACAATTTAGTATTTGGTAGACGTTGGACGACAATCAATATGGAACGTTAGAATTCAGGCATCAATGAATGATCAAATTTGATATTCTTCTGGTAGGAGAGGAGATTATATTATCGAGAAGACAAGCACAATCCTCATAATTAACCATTTATTAGAAGATAACACGGCCATAAAAGTGAAAAATAACGTTAAAATTATCAAAGACAAGACATTTCAACTTCCAGGTTAAAGAATCTTTGGAAATATCTCTCTTAAGGTCTTTTAGAAATTCTTCCACAGAAATTCTATTGGAAACAAGAAGTCATTAATGTAAGAATTATTATTACTTTATATCTCAGGAGAATTTTGAACATCAACTTCTTATGATACTAAAGATACAAAAGCGTCTAAAATTCATTGAGAAAAGTCATTGCAATTTCATCAAAGGAAGATATTATACTCCACACCCCCTCAAAAAAAAAAAAAGAAGAAAAAGAAAAGAAAAGAAAACCATATGAGCATTGCACATGATGGATCAATTTTTATCTTTAATAACTGACAACTCCTGATGTTAGATCCACTACATTATTCAATGGATCTTCAATTCATCTCTCGAAACAAACCCGATTATAAATAACTATTGTTGGATATCGTGGAGCATTATAAAAAATTCTTCATGATATTAACATCAAACTAGAAAATATTATATTACTTGTGCTACATACACAAAGACCACACTTCTGTATGGATACATCTGAAGGCAACTTTTTGGTTTCATTTTGATTTGAATTGGAGGAGCCAACGAATGAAGTTATGTGAATTTACTGGATTGAAATGTTTACTAGGTAACAGAACTTCTATTTGACAATATTTTGAAGAATGGGTAGATGGTTTAGTGGTACAATGATAGTATTTAATGAAGTAGTTTAATTGTATTTTTTTTCCGGAAAATTGAGAGCTGTAAACTTCTCTATAATAAAACACGATGACTATGACATTTTTGTTATGACAATAGGAGATTCTTAAAAGAACTGTGATATAATTAATGGAAGATGGGCAAGAGATTCGACCAAAGCCTTATTAATTCCCTATTTTTGCTCTTATATTGACATTGATTTTGATTGCTATAAGAATGGGAGGTTTGATGATGAGTTCTTGAGATGGAGATGGAGGCCATATGTCTACCATATTCTAAAATTAGCGATTGTTCTGGATATTTGCTTTTCCATACATTTTAATTTTAATCGAGCAAAACTTGCTTCGTTGTTATTATTAGTTTATACCATGGTAATTTGTGTTACTGATACTAGTCACCCATTTGTTTGGTTATAAAGAATGATTGAACGAATTTAAATAATATATAGATCATAGACTTGATTCTTTGCAAGCAGATAAATAGAGTCAATAGTGTTAACGTGATAGAATAATATCTTTTAGATATCTTAATAATGATCGCGTTGACATAAAATCTTAATTGGAGAGGTTTTGACTATTAAAATGCTTTCGAATCCAAATCAAATCAATTTGGGCATAAATATAATTAAAGTATAACAATCTTAGAAAATTATAAAATATACAACAGTTTTAAGTGAAATTTATTGTTTAAAGCTAAACAACAATAACTCATTTACCCATCACAATTATATGCAAGGGTGATAAATTTAAGATGACTTCAGCCCATAAAGAGTCAATATCATAACAAGTATACATTTATGATCACTCTTAAAGATCCCATTTTAATAAGGATGCAATAGTGATGTTATTTCCTCTATTTTGTGTAGTTTGATGTTCTTGTAAATGATGAGATTTCTTATACCACTAAGCTGTATTCGGACAACCCTTAGAAACCACTAATGACTATCACAATACCATTCCAGCTTTCGGGAAATGACAAAAGCGGACCTAAAATGTAAAACATAAATTTTGTTGTCGAACTTGATGCTCACGAAGTGATTAAGTTGAAGTAGTTGATGTGATCTGTCACTGAAGTTTATTTTGACATTCTGAGATTAAAAGCTTCCTCATCATATGTATTTATTGAGGGCTTTTCATACATATCATGAGCATTGTCATTGACCCAATTTTACTAGTTTTGATAAGCATATTGAAGAATTCTGTTGAGACGTGAATAATCTCAAGAGCTTGTCTGCCCATCAGCTTTTGCTTTTCACGATTGTTGGATTGCTGCTTGTGTTTTTTAATGGTTGTTGAGGTTTTTAAGAGTACATGTTGTCCTTTATTTTGTCTCCTCTAGAATCCAAAGTTTTGACTATCACTTTTGCCCATTTTGATCTTTCCATCTTTCATTTTCACACTTGAAAGCTTTTCAAGGCAAAACTTTGCTAAATGTGTTAGGATGGTAATACAATTTTGAGAAAACACCAAATGAGATGAGATCACAGGCACAACGAAGATTATAAAGATGATTTAGAATTACCACTTAGCGAAAATACATCCACTTGCTGCACTTAACTGAGAAAATTATACGCTTATTGTAGTTGATACGACACAATGAGAGAACATAGCCTCCTTTTGTATGATACATATTGAAGCAAGGAAGGAGGAAGCCAATGGAAAGGCTATTGCAAAATTCTCCTTTCTTATCGTCACTGCATACATGTGATTCCCACTACTGTGTTGTTGATGGAATTGCTTGAACCCCCATTTCTTCGTGCTCTTTATTTTCTTGCTTTTGTGGGATGTAAAGCCCCGTTTCAATGTTTTTTTAGTATAGTGGTGATAAGGCATGAATTGATAGAACTATTACTAATTCCAATAAAATTTACAAAATCTTGTAAAAGTCAAAAAAAGATCTTATAGAAAAAAATGACTGAAATATATTTTATCAAATTTTGATTTAATATTTGCAATAAATAAGATATTTTCAGTAATATATTGTTGAGAGCTGATGGGATAAAATTTTGAGTTGTAATGTGAACAAATAGCAGTTGTGATCCTCTTGGTCCTCTATAAATTAGGGTCATCTGGTAAACTTGTATGTTCAAAGAATGGAATTTGATTCAGTTTACCACCAGTGCACATAGTCTCTAATCGTGAAGGGACATCGAAAAAAACACACAAATATTTTCTAAAAATGCTAAAAGATAAACCAGCATCCTTAACCAATGTTTCTCTTCTTTGATCGAAAGATTTATTAAATTACGGGGGCTTCTGCTCATGAGAATTTTTAATTTTGGAATACGAGGCTCTGCGGGAGAGTGAAGTCATGTGGAAGTGCTTATTAACACCAATTTGCAACTGATAGTTCTTAGTTCTACTATAATATTCAGTCCTTAGATTACAGGTAGACTTTGGGATCCAGAACCATATCAAACTTGATGAGCTATAAGATTTCCGTAGCAGCTGCCTTTCGTTGAATTTTGTGTCATGAAACATCTTCCCCCAAAAAATAATATAATAGACTTAAGAATAGCCATTAATTTGATTTGTTAAGTTCGGAAAAATTCTGTACAAAATGTGTCCCATTATCATTTTGACCCATGCAATTCTGCAAGCAGATGCAGCTAATATTATTTGTTATATTTCCTCTGCATGTTATTAGTTTGGTGTCCTTCCCGATTTTAAAATAAAACAGATTACTGAGGGATCATACTAAAATTGAACTTCTTAAATTGTTGGCTCCTGTGGCAGTTGCTTTCACTTTCAGCATTTATTAATAGAACAATCTGTGTTTTCTGCTTTACTTGATCAATCATCCAAAATTTGCAAGGTTGGATTTCTTGCTAGCTATCTTGTTACGCCAAATGAATATGAAGTTTCCTTTCTCTGGCGATGGACGAGGGGTTGAGTTTTTAGGAGAAAATATTCATTTGAGTTTTCAGATTCAATTTATGGTTGAATTTTGTGTGGTATGTTACTTGCATGATGCTCATTATTTATCTTTGTTTTTTATCAGCTTGAATGCAACTGATTTTCTGGAAAGATTGAGAGACAGAAGGATACTCTTTGTTGGGGACTCGCTCAATCGAAACATGTGGGAATCTCTTATCTGTATACTACGCGATAGTGTCAAGGAAAAAAATAGAGTTTATGAAGTATCAGGAAGAAGCAAATTCAAAATGAAAGGTTATTATTCCTTTCGGTTTGAGGTAATAAACTTTATGCTATTATGTCAATTTAGGAATCTATTCTTATATGTGCGTTTAGCTAAAATTTTCTTCTTTTGCTTGCTGTAGGACTACATGTGCTCTGTAGATTTTGTGAGGTCACCATTTCTGGTCAAAGAACTGCTTGTTAAAAATGCAAATGGTTCAGAAAATGAACGGCTAAGATTGGATTTGCTCGATGAGACAACGACTGCTTATCATCAAGCTGATATCGTAGTTTTCAATACAGGCCATTGGTGGACTCATGAGAAAACATCCAACGGGTTAGTTTTTACTTTAAATATATAGTGGTAATTGTTGAGAATTGGACTTTATTTAGGGTTCTATTAGAAAAAAAAGAATATTGAAGAAGCCTAGTGGTTTGTTTGTAAAACATTATAATAACCTATTGAAGCCCATGTTTTGAGTGTACAAATGAGGTTTTGAATAATTCTTTCTTTTTGATGTCAGAGCCTAGTCCTAACCGCCACTCCTCTCTCACTCCCCCATCCCTCCTGAAACCATCACCATCTTCTCCCCCTATTCAGGGAAGTCACGTGAACCCTTTTTCGGGCGAAGGATTTTAGAATTCTCGTTGGCTGGATTCAAAGAAGTGATGTTGTTTGTGTTATGATCTTGCTCTTGCTACGAGACAAGGAAGAAGAGAGGCCGACTGGATTCGCGAGACGAAGAAGAAGGGATGTTGGCCGAATTTGCGAGGCGAGGAAAGAAGTGACGTCAGGTCTATGTGTCGCGATTCTGCTCTTGCTGCGAAACCAGAGAAGCGGCTTCGGTATGAGTAGTAGGGACTGAAGTGAAGGACTTCAAATTGACGAAGGGATTCTTCGAACTTAGGAGGTGCAGCCTTATGATTTTGGATGACAGGAGATAGAGATAGTGTGGGAGGTAAATGAGTGAAACTTCTGGGGAAGATGAATCTCGAGGTTCTGAAGATCTTGGTTAGGCTTATACATGGAGCTTAGGGTTGTAAACGAGCCGAGCTTGAGCGAGCTCAGGCTTGGCTCGTGTTCGACTCGTTTGAAATAGCTCGTGTTCGAAATGAGCTCGTGTTCGAAATCGGCTCGTGAACAGTGTGTTCGTGTTCCGCTCGATTTAAATATTCGTGTTCGTGTTCGGCTNGCTCAAACGAGCCAAACACGAGCAAACAAAGAGCTGTTCGTGTTCGACTCGTTTAAAATTTGAGCTTTAAGAATTTGTTCGTGTTCGACTCGTATACTTAACGAACGAGCCGAACGCGAGCTACTTAACGAGCCGAACACGAGCTATTCGCGAACAACGAGCTTTTTTGACAACCCTAATGGAGCTAGTGTCTTGACAAAAACCATTAATTCAACAAGTGCTTCGATGTAGGTGAAGCTAGTCTCCCTCACGTGCATCTAAAACTTGATGGATCGACTACGTATCTGAGTTGGTCACGTCGCATTGAGGCAGCTCTAGCAGGGTAGAGACTAAAGGGCACATTCAACCCATTAATTCTACTTATCTCTCCTCGTCCCGACATTGTATTTGCAGTAAGTCTAGTAGTCAATTCATACACAAATCTAAAGAGTAACACATTCAAGCCACGTGTAAAAGTCGTAAATATCTCAAATAAAACCCAGAAAAATTAATTTTATATAAAAGAAATTGTACTCTATAAGTTGAAGGATACACAGATGCAGGCTATGCTAGATCATTGGTGGATAAAAAGTCTACTCCAGGGTATTCTATATTTAGGAGGAAATTTTATAGCTTGGAGAAGTAAGAAATAATATGTGATTTCAAGAGCAAGCGCTGGAGCTTAATTTAGAGTCATTGCACAAGGGATCTTTAAGCTTATATGAGTTAAAATTATTTTAGGAGATTTAAAAATTAAATGGCAAGAGCCTATGAAAATTTATTATGATAATAAGTTAGACATCAATATTGCACATAATTCTGAATAACATAATCATATCGAGCATGTTGAGGTTTTTAAGCTCTTTACAAAAAAAAAAAAAACTAGAAAATGACTTGATTTGGGCTTCATATTTGTCCATAAGAAATCAACTGACTGATATATTTACCAAAGGACTCTGAAACCCAATATTTAAAAAAATATCATAAACAAATTTGGAATGATAGATATCTATCATCCAGTTTGAGGGGGAGTTTTGAATATCCACTCCAATCATAACAAATAACCGAAGGCACACGGATAAAGATTTATATTGTTGGATCTGTTTACTTATGCCCTCAAATAACAAAGAATGTAAGGCATGGATCGACGTTTTGTACCGTTACATTGTTCTCTCTACGACTCTTGGATTGTAATCCGCGTGCTTTCCGATAGGTTTGCTGACCCCTAATTATTTTTCCCTCATTTTTGATTTACTCTTATTTTGTAATGTCTCTGGTACTGTATATGTATTTACCATTACTTATTCTCTACAGTGATAAACAAGTTGTAAGTAGCATTGCTAAAGATTGTGCTTGTCATGCCCCGACCCAAGAACTGAGGATGCTAACTTGGAAACAAATGATTCAAGAGTACTTCAATTTTTTTTATTAACATTGTAAATTGTCCAATAATAACATCTTCTAAAATTAAATAGCCACTAAACATTACAACNACATAGGTCGACGTTCTGTACCGTTACATTGTTCTCTCTACGACTCTTGGATTGTAATTCGCGTGCTTTTCGATAGGTTCGCTGACCCCTAATTATTTTTCCCTCGTTTTTGATTTACTCTTATTTTGTAATGTCTCTGGGCACTGTATATGTATTTACCATTACTTATTCTCTACAGTAGTAAACAAGTTGTAACTAGCATTGCGAAAGATTGTGCTTGTCATGCCTCGACCCAAGAACTGAGGATGCTAACTCGGAAACAAATGATTCAACAACACTTCTTTTTTTATTAACATTGTAAATTGTCCAATAATAACATCTTCTAAAATTAAATAGCCACTAAACATTACAACTTTGTTCCTGTCCAAATCATAATATTAATAATGTCTTATAAATTTGAATACAGATGACTAAAACACGATAGAAACTAATATATGTTTTCTTTTATACATATCCTTGGTTGCTTCTTTTTCACCATATACAATTTTTTTTTCCTTTGACTTGTCCAACTTAAATGGTCGTTTCCTAAAAAATGAATATCAATAAATGTGGCGAGTCATCCGGTGAATTAGTGGTTTATAATAGGTCTATGANCTTATACATATCCTTGGTTCCTTCTCTTTCACTATATACAATTTTTTTTTTCCTTTGACTTGTCCAACTTAAATAATCTTTTCCTAAAAAATGAATATCAATAAATGTGGCGAGTCATCCGGTGAATTAGTGGTTTATAATAGGTCTATGATATATCTACTCTAAGAATAATAATAGTATGCATGCACGCCATTATGCAGTAACATTCTCTTTTGATAAGAGTTTTAATAATGGACATGTTTAATATATTCAACAATAAGAAAGAACACTTGTCTAGTAACATGATCTTTTGAAAGGAAACTTATCGTCATATGCCATATCTTATCTTTTAATAGAGTAAACCGGTCACAAGACGTTGCTTAATTTGTACCACTTATGACACTTATTTCATGTCCCTTTCCTAATTTGAAAAAAAAGGTGATAACTTTATGCACGGGTGTGCATATCCTCAGCAAGTACCATATGAACGGGCTTTCCATCATTCAACATATATTTTATTGTTTAACCTATTAATTACATTTATCTTGTCGTACATATATTTCTGACATAAGATGAATTTCATCCAATATTTATAAGAATATGAAGATGGTTGTATTAGTTCAAGCGAATGTTCATTTAGTCATTTTTCGATTACAAGATGCATGATTAAATTTAACAAATATATATTAGAAAGGGTATATCAATCATTATATAAAACTTGAGAGAACCGTCATAATTACTATAAAATAGGAATATAATTACCAACCCTGAGATACGTAAGTACTATTCTTCAATTTTGTCCCCATCTTCTTGTGTATTTATCTTTATAAACCATTCCCGAAACCATGACAAGAAACACATAATAAAATTCATATCCAACCTTTTATACTTGAACATATCTTAATATTCTCTCCTAAATTAAGATTTAATTCCTATGAAATTTATATCTATGTATTGTGAACTTTTTGACTTTTTGGACTCTAATATTTACGAGTGATAATTAAATTGCTTATCGTGTGAAGAAATTCGGCCAAAAAAAAAAAAAAATTAACTAGTTAAAACTTAGGCCTCCTTAAAACAAATCATTATCCCAACTTGTTTAAAGTTTAAATTTTAATGCAATTAGTAAAATATTATTGATATTATCCTTAATTACTCAATTTATAAATTATTCTCACTAAATAAATTTTTATATTATTTTCCCATTCTACAATTTTAAATATCAATCAAAACTTTTATATGGGACAGTTCAGTCAACTAAGGCATGTTTCATTTTTTGCCTGAACTACCTTAAATCAAGCTCGAAAGGTGGATGAAGAATGAGATTCCATCTTATCACCCGAGAGGGACAATTAAATTTATAGTTTTTCTATGAGATACTGATGCGCTTTTGTATGAAATCATCAGGATAAACTACTATCAAGAAGGCAGTCACGTGTACCCCGTTCTTGAGGTCATGAAGGCATATAGAAAGGCTCTTACCACCTGGTCTGAGTGGGTTGATATGTATCTTGATTCCAGCAGAACTCAAGTTGTTTTCAGAGGATATTCTCTCACCCACTTCAGGTAAAACAACAATTTAGATTGCAGTTAGTGTTATTTTCTATCACAATTCACGAATCCATCGTTCAAACTTAATATGAAATTTTTTTCTTAAATTTTAGATCCGAGAAAGTCATATCACAGATTTTAGGGATCATTTTAATAGTATGTTTTTTTTTTTTGAAAACAGTATGTATTCCGTTGTATCATTAGAAGCTCGAGCTTTCATTTTTTCGGGAGAATGGTGCATCGATGCCAAATCAACCTCTAATTAATTTGATGTTCAGTCACATTTTGATATGAGTCTCCTTTCTTATATCATTCATTTATTTTTGAAACATTGCCATTTTTGTAGTTCAATTTTATTAGTTTATATAGCTTTTCAAGTTTGTTAATGATATGGTTTTATGATTAGTAATAATATAGAAATGTATAGCTATTTTTCAGTTTCTAAACCACCTATTCAAACGATGAGAATGTTGAGATTTGTATCTTATTTTGAGGGGTCTAATTATAAAGAAAGAATTGCTAAAAAAAAAACTCCTTTCATTTCATTGATGAAGGGCTTATATAGAGCCTTACAAGTTACAACATATACAAATAAATCTGTAGACTTCATCTATTCACAAATAGGACCCTATATTAGATACCAATCTCAACACTCACCCTTAAGATGAACAAAAGATATTCACTGAGCCCATCTTGTCACATAACCTAGACAAATCTAATAAGCTAAGTCCTTTGGTGAGGCAGTCAGTTACTTGCTCTTCAGTCGCTATATGACTTAGCTTCAGAGTCTGTTATTCAGCTTTCCTTGATGAAGAACCTATCAATCTCCACATGTTTAGTTCTATCATGTTGCATCAGGATGTTGGCGATGCTGATCGCTGACTTGTTGTCGCACCATAACTTTGTTTGAGCTCCTTGGTCCACCTTGAGCTCTAGCAATAAGGCTTTCAACCACATTATCTCACAACTCCTAAGGCCATGGCCATATATTCTGCCTCTATTGTTGATCTCGCTACTGCCGACTGTTTCTTGCTCTTCCAAGGGACAAAGTTGCCCCCTACAAACATGCAGTATCCAGATGCGGACCTCCTGTTATCAGTACAACTCGTCCAGTCAGAATCACAAAAGCCTTCAATATTTATATGGTCATTCTTTTTGCATATTAAGCTTTTCCCTGGTGCACTCTTCAGATACCTCATAATCTGATACACTGCATCCATATGACCCTTCCTTGGTTCATGCATGTAGCGATTCACCACACTTATTGCAAAAGAAATATCGGGTCGAGTGTGACAAATAGATCAGGTGGCCCACCAAACTTTGACAACTCTCACGATCAACTGATTCGCTTGCTTTTGTACCAGGCTTGATGTTCTGATCAATTGGAGAGACTACATGTTTGCATCCCAACATACCCGTCTCCATGAAAAGATCTAGTACACACTTTTTCTGGGATAGGACCATCCTCTCAGGTCCATGGGCTACTTTAATCCCAAGAAAACATTTGAGTTGTCTCAAATCCTTTACCTCAAATTGCTTTCACAATCTTCCTTTCAGTTGAACAATATCTATTTCATCATCGCCAGTGATAATTATGTAATCGACATACACAATAAATATGGTAATGTGATATTCATGTTTCCGAAAGAACATTGTGTAGTCTGCATTGATCTGCTGATATTCCGTGCCAGCCATCGACATTCTAAACTTGTTAAGTCAGGCTCGACGAGACTGCTTCAAGCCATACAGTGACTTCTTGAGCCTACACACCTTGCCTACTGTTTGGGATGTACTGAATCCTAATACTATCTCCATATATACCTCATCCAACAGCTCCTCTTCACATTTAGTTGGTGGAGTTTTCATCCACAATTCATTGCTAGAGAAGTTAGTGTTCTCACTGTACTTATTTTTGCTATTGGTGCAAAGGTTTCATTGTGGTCAATGTCATACATTTGATTGTACCTTTTTGCCACTAGTCTTGCTTTATACCTCTTTACCTTCCCTTATGAAGTTTGCTTTACCGTGAATATCCGCTCGCATCCAATTGTCTTCTTCCCTACTGGAAATGGTACAATCTCATGCTCGATTTTTATCAAGAGCACCAAACTCTTCATGCATCATTGCTTTCCACTTGGGATCATTTTTAACAATCTGCCAACACTTAGAATAAGAAATGATGCAATGAATGTTCCATGCAAATGTCAGATGTTAGAATAAGATATAAAGTTTGCAATACCAAGTTTTCACTTAAAACGATCAGGAGAATGTCCCAAATCAAATGTGGATGATGTAGGTATCTCAAGAGTTGGGGAAGACTGAGACAACAGACTTGTTGACACTGCAGACTTTGTTCCCTCAAATTGCTTCTTCCTCCGTGTATACACCCTAACTCACCTTCAACTGAATCTCACTACCTCTGGGGTCAATCTTCTTGATTTCTATCTCCTTAGTTGATTCATCCTACATCATATGATATGACATTGTTCCCACTTGCACCACTGCATCACCGCTACTCACTCTCTCATGCCTCATATTTTTAGTGTCGAGTAACCAAAGGGTGAATTTACAATCAAAGTGTAGTACGATTCAAACTCTCCGAATAACACATCCATACTCACAAAGTCTCCTCTTAATTGGGCTTCAACAGACATAACCTTTCTGAGTAGCAAAATAATCTATGAACATACTTGTCATAGTTATGGTATCCCACTTCCCTGCAAATGGTCTTGTCTTTCACAAAGCATACACATTCAAATACCCTCAATGGAAAAATTCCACTATTGTCTCCTTTCAACATTTGATAAGAAGAATTCAACTCCAACACTCTTGAGGGCATCCTGTTAATCAATTAAGATGCTGTAAATACTCCTTGCTCTCATAACTGCTATCAGACATTCCTTGACATCATCATGCTCCGTGCTACCTCTACAAGATATCTATTTTTCAACTCTGTTACTCCATTCTACGCAGGTGTGTATGGGCATGTGATTTGGTATTTTATCCGTTGAGCTGACATGTAGTCCCCAAATGCTTTGTTGATATGTTTTGTCATATTATCAGATCTCAGTGACTCCACAAATGCATCATATTGAGTCTAGATTGCCTTGTAAAAATCTTTTAAAACAAGCAATCATCTCACTCTTTTGTCTCATCAAACATATTCAGGTAATACGAAAAAAAACAATTAATAAACATAACAAAATAACGATAACAATTCATAAAACTAGTATGACAAGATTCCCATACATCAAAATGTATCAAATCAACACACTAGAGCTCTTCTTACGAGAATTGACATAAGAGCTCATCATGAGTTTTTGCCAAACTCACAAGCATCCACACTAGTTTCTCCTTATTTACCTTTTCATATATAGATTGATACAACCAACATAGTAAAATTAGATTAGAATGTCCCATATATTTGTGGTGTAGCAGTAACACATGATCGACATTTCTCTCAAGTCTCCTACTGTAATACTTTCCACTATGGATGCCAGAGTTGAGTCTATCATCTCTCGGTTAAAGTACAAGAGTCCGTTATGTCACGTTCCAGTCCCAAGTGTTAGACCTATCCCTTTCTCTTGGAAGATCACTTGAGGAATATCAAAAGACAATATATTTTAACTGGAGAATCATGACACTGATGGATAAAAGGTTCACTAGAAAGGTAGGGGCATGCAAAACATTGGATAAAGTCATGAATCAATACACCTCACTATGCCCTCAACAACCACATACTGTGTTGTGCCATCAGCTATTTGAATACTCTCTAGAATTGCTAGATGAGTATAGAAAGACAACTCCCTAGTGTTACCTAACACATGTCGAGATGCATCAGAATCTAATATCAATTATGGTGATATTGTGGTGGATATAAAGGCAAGAGCGTGTTTTATGAGTATTTTTGGCTGAGTGAGCATAAATAGTAGTGTTTCCCTTGGACGAAGATAAGATAGATGCATCCTCTGTGACATCACATGCTGCTCTCTGCTTCTTCTTCAACATGTCTGATAACTCGTGATCCTCATCAATAAAAATCACCCGTCTCTCTCCTTTACTATCATCAAATTTGCACGGTAGCCACCTCTTCTACCTCTTTGGCCTCCAACACTTTGACCACAACATCTATATTGTCCAAGCACACTGTTTCTCTTTCTTTGGATAGCTTTGGACAAACTTTGCTTGGCTATCCCACTTTTTCACAGTTGTAGCACATGCAGGTATCCTTTTGAGCATCAGTCATACTTGAGCTCGAGGCAGTATCTGGAAGTCCGCTCTGCTTGGGAGTGTAGACTGATGAGACTCTCCTCCTTTCAAATTCTTGTGATTCACTTGCCTTAGACCGCACGAAGGCAGATCCCCTCTACGCAAAAACACAGCCGCAAGGTTACTTACTGTATCCCTCTGAATGCAAGCCATATCTTCGTCCCTATTCGCACTTCCCACGTCGGAATCGTCCTAAAATCACAAAAGTAGCACTTTCTGTTGATCGATCCTCCCCTTCTTCGCATGTTGCCCGCTTTGCACGGTGACACGATCCTTCCCGTCATTCCCGCAAGCCGCAATAGAGGCCTTCACTCTGCCGGAGCCATGTGCGATTCTCTTTGCACGATCAATGCTTCGCTTCTGTCTCTCTGTATGAAGTCGCCACTCCCTCACACAGATCTGCATGCAATCCTTGTTTCGTGAGCCTCTGCGTGACCTTCCCCGCTTCGTACTCGCGACGCCTTCCGCCTCTCTCCGCACGAAGCTACAAGCGCCACTTCTCTGCTCGCTCTGACTCAAACAACCAACGAGATCTATGTTCTCCTCCTTGCAGCATCTCCCTCAATGATCAATCTTATGCCTTAGCCCACGCGATCTCGAAGCCAGTCGCAACACTCGAGCCTGTCCTTCTGCTTCTTCTTCCGAATTGACCGAACGCTGCGATAGAGGGAAAATATTTGCAGGGTTTATATCCGCAACCTACCTGTAACCCAACCCAAGTTCCGCTTCTGTAGTTCTGATAGTTACAACTTTATTTAGGTTAAAAGGTTAAAGGGGGTACAATGCACCCTCTACCCTCTGGATAACTTCTGAAGTACCCAGTGTTGTGTATGTCTCACGCACGCAAATATTTTCCGCAATACAGTTGTGATCAGTTTTTCTGGGAAGAGATGAAAGCCAAGGGCCTGTTTGGGGCAGCTTACAAGTGTGGCCGTCGTTTTTAAAAAGCCGTTTCCAAATTATGTTTCGACAACTTATCAAAAATGCGGTTGGGTTTTTATACTAAACGCAGATTTCAGGTCGAACTCTGCAGTTCGCATTTTAGGATAAACTGCTTATCTGGATAAGCACAAACTACCCCAAACGCACCATAAGATCTGAGGTTGCTAGGACTCTGATACCATCAAGAAAGAATTGCTAAAAAAAAGTTTTTAATTTCATTGATGACGTGCTTATATATAGCTTTACAAATTATAGCATATACAAATGAATTCTTAGATTTCATCTATTTATAAAAATAACTCTACATTAAATATAAACTTAAATAAATTGTAAATAAAAAATATAGAAGAAGCCTAGAATTATCTGGAAAAGGATTATGAGGCTTCATGGAAGCCGAACACATGAATGAAGGAAATAACTCTACCAAATTTATCATTTTTTCGTTGGTGTAGGAGCCTAGCCGTCGCCGTTTCTTCCTCGCGATACAATTGTGCTAACTGGGAAGGCACGGGGGTTCGTCCTCGCCGCTGAGAAGGGATAGCGGGATGAAGGCACGTGATCGGTTAGTCCTTGCGTTGCACTAGTTGGATCGCGTGATGAAGGCACTTGCATGAATGAACAGGTGACGCAGCTTGGGCATCGAATCGAGTGACTAAAAGTAGAGACGGAGAAGTTTATGTGTGCTATTCCAATTAGGAAGATCAGGGATGAGCAGAGTGGGGCTCGATTTGCGTATACGGATATGAGAGTTGAATAACAGAAGAACCAAAGTAAATGGGCTAGTGCAATCTAACTGGGAGCAACGAAAGGCGAAGGATTGATTTTCTCTGTGTGATTCTCCTTTCAACATGGCAGTGGGAGTTATGCATGCAGAGAGCAGAAGAGAAAGACAAGCATGAACGCTTCAGGTTGGGTCGTGCGTGAAACGATGAAGTTCTATAGTAAATGCAGGAATGGCTTCGACAAGGCTGGGAAGAAGGTAGGGAAGATTGGGGCTTCGCCTATGTTGTAGTTTTTGAAAATCAGGAAAGGAGACGAGACTCTCTTGTGTGTTGGTATTTTCAAGTGAGTGGGGCTCCGTCTGTTTGTAATTGAGGAGAGAAATTTGGTTATTCATGTGTGAGAGATTGATGAAGGCTGATGAATAGTTAAATTGATGATACAAGTGGAGAGTTGTATGAGGCCACACTTTGACTCGAGTGAACTTCTGGGTACGCGATGAGCTTTGGCAAGATCGAGCTTAGGCATGACGTGCCTGGGAGGAGACTCGCATGTGCTTCAACTGTGGAGAAGTGGGATACCTGAGCATGGCTTGTCCAAACCACCCAAGGAAAGAGAGAAGGGTGGATGTGGACAGTCTAGAGACCGTGGTCGTACTTGTAGGGGCCCATGGGTTGGAATAGAGGGATCCAGGCAAAATCTGATGGTAGAAAAGAACGATGGAAAGACGTGGGTAGTCTTCATCGATGAGGATCACGAATTACTAGAGATGCTGAAGAGGAAATAAAGAGCGACATATAATATGACTGAGGATGCATCCACCTTATCGCTATGACTGTCAAAACGGCTCGTTTGCGAATAACTCGTGTTCGACTTGTTCGCTAAGTTAACAAGCCGAACACGCACAAAGATTTGTTCATTCTTGTTCGGCTCATATTGACTCGAAATACTACTCATCAATCAATTAAAAGTAATAATTAAGAAAATATAATAAAAATATTAAGTTATATTCAAATGGTGTTTTAATATAAATAATAATTTGTAAAACTTTCCCCAACTCTTAACATCTTATGACTACGTGATTTGGGTTGTTAGAATGATTCTTTGTTCATGAATAGCTCGTGTTCGACTCACTAAGCAAACGAGTCGAACACAAACACACTTTTTGAGCTCGAAATATAAATGAGTCGAACACGAGCTGAGCTTGGGTTCACTCGTGCTCGACTCTTTTACTCCCCTACTTATCGTCATTCAAGGGGAACACTGTTAGTAATGTTCACTCAACCAAAGGTGCTCATGATACACATGCTCTTGTCTCTAATCCACCACATCACCAGAATGGATAATAGACTCTGATGCATCTCGACATGTGACAGGTGCTACAAGTGAGTTCTCTTCCCATACATAGCAGTTCCAAAGAGCATTCAGATCACTAATGACAAAACATTGCCTGTGATTGGTAAGGAATATAGTGGGGTGTATCAATTTTATGACTTTATCTAATGTTTTGAATGCTCCGTCCTTTCCAGTAAACCTTTTATTTATTAAAGTCATTATACTCTAATTAAATTGTGTTGTTTCATTTGATATTCCAAAAGTGATCTTTCAAGAGAAGAGAATGGTCGGAGTCTTGGGATTGACACGTGACATAGTGAAATCTAATACTTGGATAAAGAGTGAATGGACTCAACCTTGACATCCATGGTTGAAAATGCTGGAGTAGAAGGATTTGAGAGGAGTGTGGAGAATGTTTTGCTACTACATCACAAACACATGTGATGCTCTTCGTTTAGTCTAATGAGTCATTTGTATCTATCCTTGTATGAAAAAACAAATAAACAGAAACTTGT
Source organism: Phalaenopsis hybrid cultivar (assembly GCA_002079205.1). Lineage (NCBI taxonomy): Eukaryota > Viridiplantae > Streptophyta > Magnoliopsida > Asparagales > Orchidaceae > Phalaenopsis > Phalaenopsis hybrid cultivar. The sequence continues at coordinate 33,002 of JXCR01059971.1, forward strand.
GTGTGATGCTTGTAAGTTTGGTAAACATACTATAAGCTCTTATGTTAGTTCTGGTAAAAGGAGTTTTTATGTTTTTTATTGGTAATTCAGATGTATGAGGACCTTGTTCTACAACTTCTACGGATGATTACAAATATTTTGTGTTTCATCAATTGTTTTTTTCATGTTACTTTGTTATATCTGATGATGAACAAAAGTGATATACTTGCCAGCTTTAAAGACCTTCACAAGGTGATTCAAGCTCAATACGATGCAATAGTTAAGGTGTTGAGGTCTGAAAATGAGATAGAGTATGCCAACAAGACGTTTGGGGAATACTTATCAGACTAAGAAATATAACATCAAATCACATGTATAAATGTACCGACACAAAACAGAGTAGTTGGGAAGAAGAATAGACAATTTCTAGAGGTAACTTGAAGCATGATGTTCACGAAGAATGTATCAAAGCGCTGGGGGGGGGGGCAAATAGTTTTAACAACGACTCAATTGATCGACAGAATGCCCTTATGAGTGTTGAAGTAGAAGTCTCATTGTCAGATATCGAAAGGAGATAATAGCGAAATCCTCTCATTGAAAGTTTTTGGTTGTATGTTTTGTGAAGGAAAACAGATCAGCAGTAGATAAATTGGATCATAGAGTTGTGAAGCATGTTTTCATGGGTTATTCTACTACCAAAAAAGGGTATGTTTGTTGGAGCTTAATAGAGAAAAGACTGTTTGTGAGCATGATTGTTTTCTTTAGTGAATTTGAATTGTGCTAGACAGTGGGCANATCCTCTCATTGAAAGTTTTTTGTTGTATGTTTTGTGTAGGACAACAGATCAGCAGTAGAGAAATTGGATCATAGAGTTGTGAAACGTGTTTTCATGGGTTATTCTACTACCAAAAAAGGGTATGTTTGTTGGAGCCTAATAGAGAAAAGACTGTTTGTGAGCATGATTGTTTTCTTTAGTGAATTTGAATTGTGCTAGACAGTGGGCAAGGTGTGCAGGCTTAGGAAGTCGTTTTAGTGGCTTGAAGCGATCTTCTCAAACTTGGTTTGACAAGTTTAGAAAAATATGGCGGGCATGAGGTATCAGCAGATCAATGTTGACCATAAGGTGTTCTTTCGTCAAAATGGTGATTGCATCACTATGCTTGTCGTGTATGTTGATATAATTATCAATGGTGATAATGAGACAGAGATTACTCAACAATATGCTAAATTGGGCGAAGATTTTGAGGTGAAGGACCTTAGACAACTTAAGTACTTCATTGAGATTGAGGTTGTTTGTGGACCAAAGAGGATGATCTTATCTCAGAGAAAGCATATATTAAATCTTCTCACAGAAACATGCATGTTGAGATGCAAGCTTGCAGTCTCTTTAATTGATAAAAAGACCAAGTTGAGTGCAGAGACAGAAGAGTCAATCGATCGTGAGAGATACTAAAGACTGGTGGGCCGTCTGATCTATCTGAGTCATATGTGTGCCGACATCTCACTTGCTGTGAGCGTGGTGAGTCGCTATATGCATGATTCAAGGAAGGGTCATATGGATGCAGTGTATCAAATTCTGATTTACCTGGAGAGTATCCTTAAAAAATGATTGATCTTCAGGAAGAGCCATTGTGATGTTGACCGCCCGAGTTGTACAAATGACGGATCTACCTCAGGATACTGCATGTTTGTAGGTGGCAACTTGGCCTTTTTGAAGAGCAAGAAACAATATGCAATAGCGAGGTCAACTGCAGAGGCAGAGTATAGGGCCATGGCCATAGGAGTTGCCGAGATGATGTGGCGGAGAGCTTTGTTGGTTGAGCTCAAGTTGGACTAAGAAACTCAAATGAAGTAATGGTGTGACAACAAGTCATCAATCAACATTGCCAACATCCCAGTTCAACACGATAGAACCAAACACGTGGAGATTGATAGATTCAACATCAAAGACAGCTGAATAACGACCTACTGAAGCTAAGTCATGTAGCCACTGGAGAGCTAATAACATCGAAATTTAGCCACTGGAGAGCTTATTGCAGCTGAGAAGTACACATAATTTAGCCACTAGGATACTGCATGTAAGTCAGCTGATCTCCTCACTGAAGGACTTGGATCATTTGATTTGTCTAAATTATGTGATAAGATCGGCTTAGTGGATATCTTTTGCCCATTTTGAAGTGGGGAGTGTTGAGATTTGTATCTTATTTTGAGGGATCTAATTGTAAATATGCTATATAGAAGAGGTCTAGGGGATATTTGTAAAAGGATTACAAGGCTCTATAGAAGCCCAAATCATGAAAGAAGGAAAGATCCCTTCACAAATTAATTATTTCTTCACATATTTATCTTATTTAAATCGATTGTTCAGTAGGTGGTTAGTTGCTTGGCATTTGTATCTGGTATTTTTGTGTTGTTCTTTTTTATCCTAGGATTAGTAGAATCATATTTTCATGGTAAATTTTTTTCTATTTAATTTATAGAATAACCAAATCTTATGCATAGATATGTTTGGTTTCATTGATCGCCATAAAATTTGCTATCTTATGATGGTGCGCCTGAGTCTTAAATTTGCTGCTTAAATTTCGATGTGATTTTGCTTCCAAAGCCCTTTTACACTTGCAGAGTTCCTTACCCTTGCACTTGAAAAATTTGCTTTTAGCTAATCAAAATTCTCTAATCTAACCTAATTGTTCCCTCTTCTTATTTGGTGATAGAGGTGGGCAGTGGAACTCTGGTGGTCGGTGCCACAAGGAAATTGAGCCAATTTACAATAAAACTTTCTTAAAAAAATACCCCAAAAAAATGATTTCTTTAGAGGGGGTACTCCAAAAAATGAGAACACCAGTGCTCTACCTTAATGTTAGTAGACTCACAGACTATAGAAAGGATGGCCACCCCTCTATCTATAGAAAGAAGTACAACTCAGAAGATGAGCGTATTGCAGCTGAGAAAATCCAGGATTGCAGCCATTGGTGCTTGCCTGGGGTTCCTGACACCTGGAATGAGCTTCTTTATGCTTCCTTATTGATGGAAGGCAAAGGATCATGGAGGCAATGACACTTTGCAGCAGGTATATCTTGTGTTTCGTTGTGTTTTTTGATATAAGATCAATGAAAGATATGATAAACAATTAAGCATCAATAAAATGATAGAGAGTTAATATCCCACAACGAGCATGACCACTATTTCATTTAGTTCATTCTCTTACAAAAGCTGGAAACTTCAGAAACAGCTTCACAATATGAAGCTGGTTATTGGTACCAGTAACCAGACATTTTAAAACAAAACCTTGACAAGTAAGAGAAGGAACAATTATTACTTTATTGTGAAAACTACAAAAGGATAGTTAAAGCAAGCCCCTACATGGGGCTTACCATCGCCGTTTTGTGACTTGCCGGTTTGCCATGCCTTTGGCTGGAAGCTTTTGCCATGTTTGGCAAGCCTAGCAGCTGCAGCATGAACAGAACACAACACAGGAGAGCCTGGAGGGGTGGGAAATACTCTCTAGATTTCTATCAGCCCTCCAGATCCCTCCATAGCACTTTCCACCCCTTAAGATCCATGCTTGGATTCCTGCCAGAGATCTTCGGTTGGTATCAGTGTCATGATTGAAATGAATCCTGCGGTAGATTGCAGCAAGTGTTATGTGAGGAGATGTGTGTTATGTGCAAACTGCTGAAGTGTTGGGATTCAGAATGTTTGGCTATTATAAATAATAGGGAAATTTACATAAGTAGCACACAATTCTTATGTATTTAGATATCACTCCTAATCTTTCATTTTTACATTTAGCATTTTGGTGTCTTAAACCTATGCATGAAAAGTTGTATTTGACTTTTAGAAGTGGTAGTAGTTCTAGTTTTGATGTGATATTAAAGATTTGAGTGTTATTTGTGTAAATATGATTGTTTAGGTGTGAGGTATGTCAATACATAAGATTTGTATATGTATCTAAATGTCCCATAATAATAATAAGGTTGGGTAGTGGGGGCTGTGTAGCTTTTAGGTAAAACAAGGAGACACTCTTCATTAGTGCCCTAGCTTTTGGCTGATTCATCATCATTATTAACCTTACATTTAACTTTATGAATTCTTATTTTATATTCATTTCTGTTGAATGCTGCATGAGGTATGATAGATCTACTTAAAATTATTTCACACACAAAATCCAAATTATTTTTGTTTTATGTTTTTCATTCCCAATTCCTTAATACTAATTTTATCTTTTTATCGTACGCCTCAAAACAAAACTCTTTTGGTTGATTGTAAATAGGGACTCTGAATGATATTCTATATTTGGCTCGTGTTCGAAATAGCTCGTGAATAATCTATATTCATATTCGAGTCGATTTAAGCTTGATTGTTCAAATAAACTAATTTTAGACTCATTTAATTATTTCACCAGTTCAATTAAAAACAAAAATCATGTAATTTTTTATCGTCAAATGTACAATTTTTGATGTTGTGCATCACAATATTTTGCATTTTTCACTCTTTTATACTTCTAAACTTCAATAATAACTTTCATTTTACGGGTGTGGGACCAAAAGCCGGGCATGGATGCTAAATTTTTCAAAAAGTTATTGCATCAGGAGCCCTGATACAGTTTTGCATCATAACTCCAATTAGGGTCAGCCACGTGCACAGACAGACTCACCCATATATTAAATTAAATTTTTTTATTAAGGCGAGTCTGCCTGTACAAGTGTCAGACCCTGATTGGAGTCTTGATGCAAAACTGCATTGCATCAGGACTCCTGATGCAATAATTTTTCTGATTTTTTTCAGTAAAACAGGAAGAATTTTAAGGTATTTTGTAAGCGCATGCCATACCACCCATTTCTTATTTATATATTTTTAAAATATCTATTGTAGAAGCTGTAGGTGGCCCAGACATAGATTTTTAGGAGAATTTACATGCATAATACCCAAATCCTTTATATTTACATTTGTAACACCTAAAACCTAAAATTAGGTCCGGGAGGGCTTTTAGAAACTTTTATATACATACCCGCCAAATTTCATGTATATATAACACTTAAAATTATATTTTTTATCATTGTATCACCCAAATAATTTATAATAAAATTTTGCATTTTTTAAATAAAGTATAAAAATTAATATTAATAAATATTACTTTGTAATTATTTTGAGCTAGAATGAGCCGAACAAGAAGGAACTAATCTTTCTTTATGTTATGTTCATTTATAAATAGAGTTAAAAATTGTTCATGCTTGGCTTGTGTGTTCAATGAACGAAGCGAACACGAGCTACTTAACAACAAATTATTTTGACAACTCTACTTATAAACATAGTTTTGAAATGATAATTCCATCTTCTTATGATTTTCTTTTGAAATCCAAATCTTTACATTTGAGAGTGCTTTAATAGTTGTGAAAGTAAAAAGGGGCATTTACATACACACCATCCAATTCCTATGTATTTACCTATCTAACACCTAAACATTACTTTTTACACTTGTCCACACAATTCTTTTATAACACATAAGAATGTTTCAAAAGTGAAATACACATTTTTCATGCATAGACAAGGTGGAGTGCATATAAACATTGAAGTTTAGATGTTGAAAATGTAAATACAAATGTAAATCTTCCAAGTAAAACAACAATGTTGATTTTACCCCTATGCCTGGACACAAAATGTAACTAGCAAGTTTCTTTACTTTCCCAAATTTGTTCTCTCACATTTATTAATGAACTGGGCCAATGATCTTAGTCCATTGTTGATATCTCTCATCTTCAATAGATGTTACTCCTATCATCTCTTCAATATAAATATTTCGCAACTTATTATTCCTAATATCAGTAACCTTGAATCAACGATTTTATTATTACCCCCACTAAATTTTTTTAATTATTATTTTATTTCCAGTGATTGCACTTCACAAATAGCGCTACACCACCCCCACCTCTACTGACATGATTGTGCGGTATTCCTTAACTCCTAACCTCCTATAATTGCATCTTCTTTTAATTACTACCCCCCCGCTTTATTTTTTGGTTCCACTTCAGAGGCTTCAACTTTTAGATATGCTTGCTAGCTCCATTTATGGTTTGTTAATATTTTCTTTTCTGTATAGTGGTCTTCGCTTTAGTGCATTCTTATGTGGATTTCATGCTCGAAAGAACCTCATTCTATTGGGATTGTTTCCTTTTGTAAATGGAGTTCCTTTTTCATCACTTTCTACTGCATCAAAACAAAGCCACTATAGGTTTCGTGCTTATCTAGAACTTTTCATTTTCTATGGGCCCGCTTGGGATCATTTTTTTTATTTTTGATTTTTGATTTTGTTTTTTATATCACATTGGGTGTTTTGATGTTTGATTGATAGTATCGTTTGTAATTATTTATGGGTAGATTTGCATGCATGCCACTCAATTCCTATGTATTTATAAATCTAACAGCTGAACTTAAATTTTCACATGTATGCCGGCTTACCTATGCATGAGAATGTGTATTTCACCTTTTAGAAGTTAGAGTGATTTGTGATATGAAGTATTGGAGTGTTATAAATGCAAATAATAAAGTTGAGGTGTTAAATATGCAAATACATAGAAATGGAGTGGTATGTATGTTAATGCCCCTTATTAAATTTGGATTTTGCTGAGGTTTTGGGGCCTATCATGTCAGTATATTTTGAGATCATTTTTTTTGATTTGTTTTGCATGTATGATCTCATATTGTGAGCATTTTTAACTGAAGTCGGCTATTTAAGACTGTATTTTTAACAATAAATGTGTGGATTGTTATGCGGGGAGAAATCGAAGTGAGCAAAATTATTATATGCTCTTTTTATTCTGCTGTTTTTATCTCTATTATTGACCGTTCTATCTCTTTATTTTATGTCATTTGGCGTCCATGCAAAAGCTGCCTACTATTTTTTTCTGGCTACTTGCATGATTCAGCTTTAGGTATTATTATGTGCCAAAAAGTTTCTTGTGGTTGAGTGGTAATATGTTGTTTTAGTGTTGCACAAAGATTCAACACAGATAAAAAAAAGTAGTGGGAAACGTCATGATTTCTTATGTGGAAAACTCCTATAAAGGAAAAAAATCATGTGATCTAGCCTAGTTAAAATAATCTACTATAATATTGTAAGTATATAGATTTACTTGTCTCTTGATTGAGAAGATGAAATTATAATGTTGCTAATCACATATATATAATAGTCATTCAGGTTTAATAGATGTAATTGAGCTAAAACAAATTTAGTTTTTGGTGATAATGGCAATAGCATACCGCAAAAGCAGTAGTTGATTGCTATAAAGACAGTAATTTGTTACAATGATTGGAGTTGGTGGTTGTGATAACATCAGTTGTTCACAGATGTCATAGTTAAAAAACATAACAGTAGTAGTTGGCTACAAATGTCATAGTTGGTGTCTGTAATAGTGTAAATTGGCCACATAGGCCGTAATTGGAGCTGGAGTAGTAGTTAACCACATGGATTATAGTTGGTGACATAAGTGTAGTCGGGGGCAGATCATGATGCTGACTCCAACAATATTAGTTGGCCACGAAAGTCATAGTTGGTGATTACAATAACATCAGTTAGCCATGGATGTCTTAGTTGGAAGTGCTTCCGCAATGAGCTACACAGACTGTGGTTGGTTGTTGTAGTAGCAGTTAGCCACATAGGTCGTGGTTGGTTATATTGGTCATGGTTGATAGCTGCAATATCAATTATCTACATAGGTCATACTTGACCACATACGCTATAGTTGGAAGCTGCATTAGCATCAATTAACCATAAAGGCTGTAGTGAAAAAACTACAGTAGTAATTTGTTGCTTGGTGGCCAATCTCTTCTCTCAGGTTTGTTATTTTATGTTAGAGACACCACTTGTTTGTATATAGAAAGTCGTATTTCAAATACTGCGATTGTAAGCAATTGTCGTCGAGAGTTATCGTAGAATCTTAAATACGACGTTATTCGTTACACCGTATTTGGGATACTTCGTAAGCAAATAAAGTTCGCCAACGATGAAAGCAGGGGGCGGCCAACAATGCTCGAGGGCAGCCGACAGACAGTTCGATAGTTATCGGCGGCTACAGAGGCCGAAAGTTATCGTCGGGTCTTCAACCCTAAAAAACATTGGAATTCGACTCATTTTCATCCTCCCTCACGTTGAGGAGGTCTATTTATAGCCTCTAGGGGAGGGCTTTTTTGGTCATTCAATAAATAACTTCTATAATCACCCTATCGAATGACCCAAGTTGAGACTCCTTGATCATATGATGCTTTTATTGATTTGAGGACCTTCACAACATCGAAATCAAATAATCTTAGGCTCGTTGAATTTATCTCGTCGAGACGTTCTATTTGTCTCTAAATATATTAAATTTGAGTTTATTTAACCCTCCCCTTGAGTACTCAAAGCCTCCATATATGATTTAGTGGCTTGATCCGGGCTTGATTGATCTTGAATTGGACAAATTTTGGTATCATTAGATTAGTCTTATCGAGACGATTAGTTTGACTATAAGCACACTCAAATTAGAGCTATGAATGATTTTTATTTTGAATTTGAATATATATTTTTTAAATTGTCTTAAGCTTCATGTCAAATAATAAAATTTGTATTTGTTGTCACATCAGATATAATTGATAGGTTTTGTTAGGATTTGAGTAAAGGAAAGTAAATCATATACAAGGGCCTGTTTGGGACTTTTTTTTTTTAAGAAAATTTATTTATTTAGTATTTTTCTAAAAAACAATTTCTTAAAAAATAAATTAAGTTATTTTTAAAATGCTAAAAATTAAGTTTTAAAATTTGATTATTTTAAAATAATTATCACAATTAATCATCATTGGCTAATGCCATCATCATTGCCTTGCTGCTGCTCTTGCTTGGCAAGACGCCAAAGATTTTTGCCACCAGTGCATAATCAAATTATGTGATATTTAATAAAAAAATAAGATTTATGTATTTTTATATAGAAAATGTGGTTTATTTCATGGCAAAACATGTATAAAATAAATAAAGATAAATGATGGGGAAAAAAATGCAAGAAAAGTCATTTCAAATGGCTTTTATCTGATTTATGTGCTGACTAGGAATAAAATGGCATTTATTTGAGATTTTTAACTCCAATTTCCAATTATAAAGATTTTTAACTCCAATTTTAATTTCTTTTAATTAAAATTATTAATTTCATAATATTTTTTAATTAAGAGTTTGAATATTTGAGTGTTATATAATTAAGAAAAAGAACTATAATGAACATTTTTTTATTTATTTTACATTTACATTATCGTTTTAAATAAAAATAAGAGTGGCAGTGACATCGTCCAAAATTCATAGATACGGCTGATGATATTTAAGTAGTATTGATGACATTTCGTACTATAATATCAAAAATACTATCAAATTATCATCAAATTAAGATATATCTGTGCCTATCTCATCCGGACGTAATAATTTTTCTAAGAGATGGTAACATTTTCAGAAAGGGAAAAAAATAATAATGCCATTATTTTCTTTTTTCGTTTTGAATTAAAATAAAAAGAAATAGAATTAAAATTATTGGTTGCTTAAATGTAATCATCATATTATGCAATTGTTAATGACTGCTTCGTAGTTGATGTTATCAAATTATATGCACCAAAACTGTCAGCATGAATCTCAGAGCGATCAAACGGTCAAGGAAGATGACCGAACAATCGAAGCGTCTGACTGAATGAGCTTGATCTGAACTGGCCATTCAACGATCGACCATTCGATCAAGGCAACTGACATGCAATGTCGGTGGGTCCAATTGGCGAATCATGCTTACGGTCCCAGCTACCTAAACTCCTTGTAAGAACGTCCGATCACAACAAGTTGGGAGAAAAGTCCATTTATTCATCATTTGGTCCCCTATTTATAGGGATTTATTTGTACATTTACAGAAATGAGATAATGGTTATGAAAATCGCCTTTAATGCAGTAATTTAATATTAATACAAAGACTATTAATTGGTCGACATGTTTGAGTTCGGTCGACTAGTAGCCGCTTGATGATTTCTCCTGCGAGGTAAAGCCGATTGGCCAACTGATTGCGACTGGACGTCCTTGCAAGGAGTTTAGGTAGCTGGGTCCGTAAGTTTGGTCTGCCGATTGGATCCGCCGACATTGAATGTTAGCCAACTTGATTAAGTAGCCGGTTGTTGGATGACTTGTTCAAATCATGCTCCTTCAGTTAGACGTTTCGATTATTCAGTTATCTTCCTTGGCCATTAGATCGCTCTAAGGTTCGCGTTGGCAAGTTTTGGTGCATACTCAAATATTTGGATAATTACACACATAGACCAACCGAAACATTAATATTTACAAATCAACCACTCAGGTGGTTTTTTTGAACTACTAAATTGATATATTTATGGGTGCCACAATAGAGTTTGATAAAAGTGAAAAATATGGGTTGAAGTTTTTTTCCATGAATTTTGATATTTGAGAATTTGAAAAATGGATGAAAGTGGGGGGTTGATTTGCACATTAATAAATTTTGGGTGAATTTATATTATTCACTGATCATTAATTTTGTTCAAATTAATTTTTTATAGCATTCTTAATTTTTTTTATAATATTAGTTATGATAACAAGCACAATTTAGATATAATACAATGACTATTAATTGGTTGACGTGTTTGGGCTCGGTCGCCGCTTAACGATTGCTCTTGCAGATGTAAAACTGGTTTGACGACTGATTGCGACCGGACGTCCTTGCAAGAAGTTTAGGTTGCTGAGACTGTAAGCTTGGTTTGTCGATTGGATCTACCGACAATGCATGTTAGCTGACTTGATCGAGCGGTCGGTCACCGAATACCTGCTTCAGATTATGCTCCTTTAGTTAGACGCTTAGATTGTTTGGTCTTCATCCTTGGCTGTATGATCGCTCTGCGATTCACACTGGTAGTTTTGGTGCATTGACAAATTTTTGAATAATTAGATACACAAACCAACCGAAACAATGATATTTATAAATTAACCACTCAGGTGATTTTTTTGAACTAGATGTATTTACGTGTGCCACGATCAAACTATCGAGAGTTTGATAAAAGTGAAAAGTATGGGTTGGGGTTCTACCATGAATTTTGATATTTGAGCGAGAATTTGAAAAATAAATGAAAGAGAGCGGTTGATTTGTAAATATTAAATTTTAGGTGAATTTTTATTGTTCAGTTAATTTTGTTCCAATTACTTTTTTATAATATTCTTGCATATGATCCTTTTCTTATTGAGGCTTCTAAAAAATCTTTTTTAATAGAGAAAATTGTCATAAAATCATATATTTACAATATACATTTCCAATCTATTTTTTTTAATCGATTTTTAGTAGTTTTAATTTGAATAAAATATTAACTTATTAAAATTAACTTTAATATATTCAAATAAATTATCTGATTTCTTTATGTTTGACTTTATCAAATTGTAGAGTACTTTTGATTTCTATTTTAGACATTTATTTTTTTTTTTCATTTTTTTATTAGTATTATGAGTGGAGAAACCAAAGCTTTTGATATTGGATCAATCTTTTTTAAGAAATTTATACATCTTTGTATAAACGAATTTTCTAGAAAGATATAGTCTCCATTTTGTGAATTATTTTCACCAATATGTTTTAGATATAGTTTTCTATTTAATTGAATATTTTTCCATAATTTTTTGAGTCATATATTTAAAGATATAGTTTTTTTTTATAAATATTGCAATTGAATATAAAAAAATGATAGTTATTATATTTATGTCCTTCATTAATGTTTTTTTAATATATATATATATATATATATATATATATATATATATATATATATATATATATATATATATATATATATATATATATATATATATATATATCTCTGTGT
>JXCR01059971.1:44916-59262 GCA_002079205.1 Phalaenopsis hybrid cultivar
TATATATATATATATATATATATATATATATATATATATATATATATATATATATATATTTATCTATCTGTGTGTGTGTGCCCGTGCCACTTGCCTGGGCCTATAGGTTGACATCCACGATGTAAGAACCATTAAGTAGGGGGTTCGAATCCTCTCTAGCACTGTTGATCTTAAGAATGCGACACTCAAATTGTTAGACATATTAGAGGTGGTTGGAGGCTCATATAATAGCATATGATCATTCCTTTGAATATATATATTATAAAATCCAATCTAGGAGTGGATTTAGAATTTCTTTTCATTTGGCCTAGAGATGTTTAGAGAGAGATGATGAGAAAATAAAATTTTTAGAGAGATAAAATTATTCAATTAACTTAATTATTCAATAAGTTATTGTAATCCTAATGCTGGACATATTGATACAAAAATATTATTTTTTCGTTAGGAATTTTATTTTGTACAACTATGCACTATAACGAATATATTATTGATAAAATTTACTATATAGTAACATAAATTTTGTACACTGTGATTTGTCATTCTATGCATGTTAATTTCCCCTATATTGCTACTGTTTGTTGTACACACCAAATTATACAGATATGTGCAACATGTTCGTGATATTTCTACATGATAAAATTGTTGATAATATATGTTCTTATATCAATAATATATGTGGGAAAATGAAAAAAAAGGGGGTAAGTGTGGATGACTGTTGGAAGGCTGCATTTTATGTGAATTCAAGTGAAACTATAAGGGCCTGTGAACATATATAATTGCCAATCTATGTGTTTGATGTGCCCGAAAAACTATGACCTGTTGGCCTCCATGTTCGCTCTGCTTGACAAATATATGATCAGACACGAGAATGAGTTGTTTGGAGTTTCTTCACTTTAGACACCGTCGAAGCTGCCCAAATGACTTTCTTTAGTAAGATGGACCACGTGAGAGTCTCAAAGGGTTCAAAGTTGCCCGAGGAGGGTGGATACGACATTGATCGAACTTGTGCAATTTGGGATTGAGATGTCTTGACGTGTGTCGAAGTTCCTCAAATGATCCCCGATCGTTAAATGGACCGCATCGATGCATCCAATATATGAAATTTGCCTGGGTAGGATATACATACTATTTGGATTTTACATGCGAATCAATGGCACATAAATCAACATATAAACTTCCACGAAAACCAAGGCTAGGAAATATGCACAAATTCACTTCTGCTAACCTTACAAAATTATATATATATATATATATATATATATATATATATATATATTGATATATATAATTTTGTAAGGTTAGCATAAGTGACACCAAAAATATGTCAGCACAAAACTTGAGGGAATTTGATAGTTCGATGGAGAAACAACAGTGACAGAGCAAAGGAATCGACCGATCAGTTATTATGCACCCAGACCAAGTCAAGGAAATCCATCCGAGGGATCGTGGGCCGATCGTTAACCTTCATTTTCAGCTCTTTACCACCTCGGAAACCTAGTCTGATCAGCTTGACCGATCTACCTGTCCAAAGAACAGACTGATTGGTAAACTCTTCATACTCAAAAGGACTGATCGACGAGAGTATTAATCTCATACATATAAAATACTTAAATAGAGCTCATCATTCTAATAAAACAAAAGCATAAATATAATCTAACATATGTGCCCCTTATGTCTATAAATAAAGACTCATTTATCAAATAAATATTATACATTTCTACCATTCATTAGTGTGCTCTCTCTCTCTCTCTTTTCTGCAACGCTTTATTCCTTGTGTTTGTTTCCCAGATAATATCAGATTCAACATTTTGAAAAGTGCAGTGAGTATTGATCATGCCACCAACAAGAATATGAGCACACCAAGGAAGAGAAAATCCTACGCAGAGACATTCCAAACACGTGATGCGCAAAAAAATCGTCTCTCAACGCTCAAACCATCTGAAAACTAGTCTCTAAACTCGACATAAAAAAAAAAACTCTAGAGGTGGTTCCCTACCTGGTAGCGAAAAAGTTCAATGAAGGGCACGACGCAATCGCTCCAATAGCGAGTCTCGACAGTTGCCCCCGTGAAGACAGCGACAAGATCTGTCTTAGACTTGACAAAAGGTGCGGCCTGACCGAGGCGACAATTAAATCAGGCAAATGGGACGGGTGATTGGTAAGACTTGAGAAAGGCGATATTATATCCAAACATTGAACGAATGTCTTCTTGGGGACCAGGTTGCCAATCAACCTAGAGAAAAAGTCAACCCAAAATTTTTAGAACAACGCTTCTGAGAAAGCGAAAACATGGTGGAAAAGATTGATAAAAAACAAGGGAGTATAGCTGATGCATTATTGTGACTACATTTTTTTTATTTACAATCTCTCATTCTTATCCTAGCTTCACTTCTAAAAAGTAAGAGACTCAAAGACTTAATATGTAAAGCAAAAAAGTGCTCCACTGACCTTGAAGAGATTTAACGACCAGCAGACTGACCAAATACCACCCTTTAGGGGACGATTGACTGACCAACAAACCACCACCCTCCAGGGGATGGTCGGCCGACCAACCTACCGATTAACCACCACCTCTAGAATGACGGGACGACAGACCGATCAATCGACAACCACTCTTCATCGAACATCAGACCGACCAATCGACCACCATCCTCCAGTTGTCGACCGACCCATTAGCCGAACACCCAGAATCAACTGACCAGCCGAAGAGTCAGTCACCACACAATTAGCTGACCAACCAAATGAGGGTCGACCGATAAGCTCTCGAATTATAGACTCAAAAGAACAAAATATCAACATGTTTTGTACAACCTCTTTTAAATAGGGTTAATATTGTAATTTTACTTTTTATCCTCTTATTATTTATAAATAGGATGGCAATTTGGAGACATTTTTTTTTTTGGATAAATAAAAGGGGGCCAAATAGCTTCCAAAAATCCCATTTTTACCATCAGGGGCCAAGTCCGTACCTATCCCCTCTGTTTCGAGCAGCTCTCCTAATCTCCAATTTTGCAGGCAGCTCGCACGCATTCCATCTCCTCTCCCTGTTCTGGCTCGCGGACCTAATTCTCTCTTCAGAAGCCAGCTCTCCTCTACCCGAAAACTCACACTCTCTCTTTTTAGAAGAGCATATCATATACGAATAATGTACAAATTTGGAGCTTTCTTTATGTGTCAGAGGTTAACCGGATGGTGGCCGCCGGTTGTCAGCTGCCGTTCCTGGCAGATGTCCCCGTGGGTGTGAAATATATATATATATATATATATATATAAAATAATGACATCTGCACTTTTGATAAGCCTTCTACAGGCGGTTCGAAGATTCAGAAGGATTATACGACATCGTTCGATGCCACAGCAGTGAGGAAGCTTATGGAGGCGGAAGCCATTGATGCGGGGCAAACAAACTTGAATGAGTTTTGAATGGGAGCAGCACTGCAAATCCTTGTGATCTATCACTCAAAGGTTTCAGCTGCTGTAGTTTCAGCTAGGCAATGTGCTTTTGTTCTTTTGCTGCTAATGTTTCCATTCTTCTTAATGGGATTTCTGGTCAGCAGGATTGGAAGTAAGTTGCTAGCAGCAAGCGGTAGGAGATCTGAGGGTTCAAGTTTCATAGGGAAAATGTGAGATTTTTACAAGATTTGAAGTTATCTTTATGTCTGTTTAGAGGAGTTTAGATTGTCTTGAATTCAATGCAAGTTAATCCTTGGATCCAGGAAGCTTTCACATTTTGTCTTTCAAGGATTGTCTCCATAAATCCTCAACCTCAATTAGAAGTTCCACATGCCAAGATCCTTTCATGAATGTGTTAATTAATTTGTTTCTTTTTTGTATAGACTTCCTTATGCCTCTAAAGAACTTATAAGTACATGATTAAAGGGGATACAATTGGAGAACTATGATATTTTATATTACATTAAACAAAAATATTCAGAGCTCATCTCTTTAGAATCTTTCCCTTGCCCTTCTCTCCATTTACTTTGCTCTTAATTCCCTTAGCCACCTCAACCTTGTGTTATCTACAATTAAGATTAAAGCATCTCTGATGAACATATTTGGATTCAACAATTGTCAGTAGTATATTCTACAATATAGATTATTTAGCCAACATACTTGTCATATCCAAGAAAGGGATATTTAATAAAATTGTTCCTTAACATAATAAATTTGTTATTCAATCAAAAAGTCATGAGTTTTAAAACAAAATCAAATACAAATGAACACCAGAAAACTTATGATTTTGGAATTTCAATTTGTTTATCAAGCATTAATTATTTCAATACCTTATAATGGTTTTCATTATTGAATTTAACTTGTAAATGTGGGAGAGAAGAAGTTCAAGAGAGGAGGGAGGGAATGACTTCTTTCTGAAAACACATAAAAGAAATTTGTGTCAAACTTTCAAAATATTAACACATTATTTCCATCTTTTGAAACTCTTTTACTTAGAATTATAATCTGAATGGGTGAATCAAGTTTCAAACATGTCAGCTGTGAACCATTATGATGCTATTACATTAAATAATGGCTGAGCAACTACAAATGATTTAAATTAACTTGGGAAGAACTTCTCAGGCTAGGCAAGGGTAACTCCAACTTTTCATCCTACAAATAAGCACACCACAATGATATTATTATCATGAAATAACATGAAATATATATAATATGTTCACATATGAGTGCTTCTATAGTTTCCAAACATAATTTGGAGCAATGTGGTTAGACGACCACACAAAATGTGAACTCAAATGCAACTATTCTAGTTGGCATGGATATATGTTCACAAGCATCATTAATAATATACGATATTTTATTCGATATCTCTTCTACCATGCATAAGCTATGTGATGATGTGTGGTTTGCTTGGTCATTCATTCACAAGAAAGGAAGATGGACTGATTATACTTTGATAGCGAATGTATAGCTATAATCATCAAGCCATTGCATTAGATGATTTTTCAAGATTCCATATGGAATTAAAATATTTTGGAATATTTCATGGCTGTCATGACATCTTGTCTCCCATTGTGATTTTTTCCCATTAAAATTCTCAAATTTTTTTTTGGAATCAAAAAAATTAAAAATCTAGCATATGTTATTTATTTATTTAAAAGTATCGAGATTTTTTAGCCTCGTAAAAAAATATGAATATTTATTTGTATGTATTTTCCCTAAATTTAGATGTATTATAAAAAAATTATAATTTTCCCCTTTGATTTATTTGCTTAGAAAATAATTTTTTTCTATTTGTTAAGGGTTAATTTATGCATTGTCTTATTGTTGATAAATTACCCATGACTTTCTTATGAGGATCTTGATAAATAAATATATATGTGAAGAATATAAAGTGGTGAATGAGAAATTTATGTGGACAACAAAGGAAGAAGAATTTTACTATTTTCATTCATACTTAAAATGACAATGTTAAAGACGTATTCATACTCATACAAAGATCGTTCTAGAAACCTTTCATGTACTAGCATAATCTAGAAAAGTCTACAATTAAAGTTCTCTAGATTTTAGTGGATGTGAAATACTAAAAGACACTTTAATAAATACATTATTCTAGATATTTCTAATATTTAATAATTATAGTTTAATTCCAAACACCCCCCCTTATAACAAAATTTTCATTGACTACCCCATGAAGTGTCTTCAATTTTATGAATCATTCTATGGCTA
This sequence comes from Phalaenopsis hybrid cultivar, assembly GCA_002079205.1. Lineage (NCBI taxonomy): Eukaryota > Viridiplantae > Streptophyta > Magnoliopsida > Asparagales > Orchidaceae > Phalaenopsis > Phalaenopsis hybrid cultivar. The sequence continues at coordinate 50,599 of JXCR01059971.1, forward strand.
ACACCTTGTTCAGAATATATGGAACTTGATCTTCAGTTCCCATATACTCCACTTGAACTTATAGATCCTTGATTTGGCCTCCTATATAATGAAAATAAATATTGATATATTTGCTTAATTCTTGATGAACATAATTTTTTATTATTGTTATTGCTAATTTGTTATCAACATAGATTTTTGTAGCTCTATATTCAAACTATCCAATTTCATTTAGTAGCTTCCTTAGCCATACTACATGACACATAGGATGTTGCTGCAATATATGTCACTTCACATGTGGAGAGAACAACAATCTATTTTTTTATAATGCTATTGTTCATTTATTCTCACATACTCCACTCATACTTTTTCTATCTTTTTGGTCTCCAACCTATTCACTATTCAAATTTCCAAAACAAAAATATAAAAGTTTAGGAGTTAGTTTACCTTTAATATAATGAAGAATCCTTGATTTGCTATTAATTCATCTTGGGGTTTGTTTGGGGCAGCTGCAACTATTTGAAGAAGCAACAGTGAAGCTGCTAAAGAAAAAGTTGTTGTTCAAAAAGGTGCAGTGACCATTGCAAATTTTTTTTTGTCGCAGCTTTCTAGCAGCCACCACAGGTAGTTAGGTCTGATAAGAAAACATAGATTTCAGATGCAGTTTTTTTTAGAACGTGGATAAAATATAGTTTTGTCAAACAGAAAAAACTGTGGTGCGACATTACACTGCCACCGCACCGCCGCCCCAAATATACCCGCAGTGTAATTCCAACTCCACATAGAATGTCTGGTCTTGTGCATGTTAGATACCTCAAGCTTCCAATTAAACTTTTAAACATAGTTAAATCTATTAGCTTCCCATCTTCTTTCTTTGGTATTTTGATACCATATTCCACTGACGTGTTTATTGAATTGCAATTCTTCCTATTAAATTTATTAAGAACTTCCTCTGCATATGTTTCTTGTTTGATGAATATGCCTTCTTTATTTTGCTTTACCTCAATTCCAAGAAAGAATGACATAAGCCCAAGATCCACCATTCTCAAATTCTTTCAACATAGTTTGCTTAAATTCTTTGAATAAGAGTGGATTGTTCCTAGTAAAAATAAGACCATCTACATATAAACATATAAGTAATATATCTCCATTATCATCCTTCTTCACATTCTGGGCATTCTCATAAGTATATGAATATAACCATTTTGTTTAAAATATGATTTGATTCTTGCATTCCATGCCATTGGTTCTTGTTTTAAACCATATAAATCCTTCCTTAATTTGTAAATTTTTTTTTTAATTGAGATTCTTTAATATATCCCACGGTTGTTCGACATATACTTCTTCTTCAATAAATACATTTAAAAAGATAGATTTTACATCAATTTGAAAAATAAACCAATGATTTTGTGCATCAAGAGAAATAATTGAAGGAAAAGTTTTCATGTAAATAACTTGAGAAAATACCTCAGCATTGTCAATACATTCTTTTTGCATGTATCCTTTTGCCACTAGAGACGTTTTATAATTTTAAAATTCTCCCACTGCATTTTCTTTATTTTGTATATTCATTTTACACCAATAGTTTCATGTTCATTTGTTGTGAGCTACAATGTATCATTTTTCACTATAGATTTGATTTCTTCATCTATTATGCTTCTCCATTTTTAAAATTTTATGGCTTCTTCAAAATTTAATGTTGCGAATAAGAAAACTAAGTTAAGCTCATCACTTTCTTCATAAAGCTCTCTTAAACTTCTTGTATTTGGTTGCCTTTGATTACCACTTAGGGTTGTTAATGAGGTATACTTGGAGAATGTGATGAAGATTATTGCATATTTATGGTTGATGGCTCTTCATTTTGTAACCCTACAAGCGCCCATGCTTTTTTTTGAGTGACTTATATGATTTAGAATACTTCTTAAGATCAAATAGTTAATGTGCTTTAGAAGAATACTCGATGAAGATGAGTTTGGAGATTATGTGGTCAAACTTCCTTTTTATTTAGGAACATGTGCATATGCAATGCCGCCAAACACATTCAATTGGGAGATATTTGGCTCTCTCTATCAAAACTTCTTGTGGCATATCATGTAAACTTGAAGTTGGGCACCGATTGAGAATATAAACAACACATGCCACTAGCTTGGCCTAAAATTTTATAGGCATATTTTTGTTTTTAATCACGCTTCGCACTATATTAAGAATAACACAATTTTTTCTTTCCACTACACCATTTTGTTAGGTAGAAAAATGTGATATTTTTTTATGTCGAATGTTATGTTCTTCACAATAATCTTCAAATATTTTAGCAGTAAATTCACCGCCTCAATCTGATCGGATGGTTTTTACTAAATTATCACTTTATTCAACATACTTGCCTTAAATTTCTTAATCATGATAAAAGTTTTTGATTTTTTTCAAAAAATAGACCTAATTTTTTCTTGAATAATCATCTATAAAGATAAGAAAATAGTGATGCTTACAAGAGGATACCGGAACAACATATTCACATACATTCATGTGGATTAAATGAGAGGCTTCTTTGCTCTAAAGCTTGCTTCATTTAGAAGACTTTTTCTAAGTTGCTTTCCAAATACACATCCTTCACACATTTAATTTGGATGATTGATATTTGACAACCTTAATGTCATTCCTTTTCTTGACATATTAAGTCTCCAAAATTACAATGTCCGAGCCTGATATGTCAAATTCATGGAGAATCTCTTATACAAGTCTTTAAGCATTTCATTATATCATTATTTATATTGAGAATAACTAATGTATTATCTGTTATTTCTACTTGTGCTATTAACTCATTCAAATTATTTTGAATAGTTAGCTTTTAATCCTTCAAATGAATATCAAATTATTTTTCAAGTAATTGCCCCCAAACTTAAAATATTTTTTTCTTCTTAAAGATGGAAGTCATAAAGATTTTACGTTTTCCTTTCACTAAATGTTTTTGAAGGTTCGCTAAATAAATTTGGCTCGTCATTGTCTCCACTCTACGAACATGCATTCATTTCCGCACATTTGATCCACTTCATTTTTCAAGGCCATGTTAGCTTTTTTTTAATTAAGATAACATTCGGAAGCATAATGACAAACTTTCTTGCAAAAATAATAACAAACATAAGATTTTGTGTACGTTTAATATCTCGGGTCTTTCTTCCAGTCTTCATTTCTTGAAATTTGTCGGATTTCATTACCTTTTTTATATCATTCACTTCCATATTCTCAACCTCTTCGAAAAACATGATCAAAAGCACGACCACGAAAACGACCGCGACTGTGGATTTGCCCCTTGACGTTACGAGCACTCGAATTTGCCCCTTGACGTTTACGAAAATGACCATTCTACCCCAGTGAAGTAATATTGTTTGTAACAAAATAGTCATAATCATACTCATACATTTGATACTTAAACAGTCTCGTGTATAATTCATCTGATTGAATTGCTAACTAATATTCCATAAAAATACTTAATTAATATATATATTTTAAATATTATTTATTCTTTTAATTTATTTTACTAATTACAAGTATATATCATAATTAAATTAAGTTACTTTTGCAAATATCTAATTAACATTCTTAAAATTTTCATAAAAACCATTTAATTTAATTAAATAGGACAATAACATGTAATAGTTAAAATAAGTACTCTTATCTGAAATTTGACTTCTGCTTCCTCTGTCTTAGCTTCTTCATTAAACCAAAACCCTAAATTTTGTAAGAATTAGCATCAGGATTTCTGAACAGTAATTAAATTCATTAAGATTTACGTTATTAATCCTAATAACTAATAAATAGTTAATCCTAATAACTAAAAAATAGTTGAAATTTTAAAATGTAAATTTTAAATCGATTAAAGTTAATAGTTGATCTTAACTTATAATAAGACTGAGGGTTGTCAAAATGGCTCGTTGTTCGTGAATAGCTCGTGTTTGGTTAATTAAGAAGTTCGTGTTCGACGCGTTCGCTAAGTTAACAAGCCGAACACGAACAAAGATTTGCTCGTTCGTGTTCGGCTTGTTTNCACCATTTAATATTAATTAAATAGGACAATAACATGTAATAGTTAATATAAGTACAATCTGAAATTTTGTAAGAATTAGCATCAGGATTTCTGAACAGAATTTAATTCATCAAGATTTACGTAATTAATCCTAATAACTCATAAATAGTTGAAATTTCAAAATGTAAATTTTAAATCAATTAAAGTTAATAATTGATCTTATCTTATAATATGACTGAGGGTTGTCAAAATGGCTCGTTGTTCGCGAATAGCTCGTGTTCGGCTCATTAAGAAGATTGTTTTCGGCTCGTTTGCTAAGTTAACAAGCCGAACACGAACCAAGATTTCTTCGTTCGTGTTCGGCTTGTTTTGGCTCGAAATACTACNCTGTGGAGATTATTTTATTGATTTTTTTTTTCCTTTTTTTTATGTGTATGATATGACATTGAGAGCATTTTTAACTGAATTCGACTATTTGATACTCTATCATTTTATTATTTTATTGATTTTTTTTTTCTGTTAATGTTGTGTCCCAATTCTAGGCTTAGGTGGATGAGTGACTTTACACTTATAGACAAATGTGAAATCAGTGGCAGCCAAAATTAGAGAGAGTCGTCTTAGATGATTTGGTCATNTATTTTATTGATTTTTTTTTTTTTTCTGTTAATGTTGTGTCCCAATTCTAAAGTTAATGTTGGCCTTTAAAAGAGATGGGAAGGCTTAGGTGGATGAGTGACATTACACTTATAGACAAATGTGAAATCAGTGGCAGCCAAAATTAGAGAGAGTCGTCTTAGATGATTTGGTCATATTAAACGTCAACCATCTGATGATTCAATTATGAAAGTAAATATTTTAGATTCGACTTATGTTAAGAAAAACAAAAGTAGATTTAGAAAAACTTTGGCATATTGTATAAAAATTCATCTTAATTTATTNTCATCTGATGATTCAATTATGAAAGTAAATGTTTTAGATTCGAATTATGTTAAGAAAAACAAAAGTAGATTTAGAAAAACTTTGGCATATTGTATAAAAATTCATCTTAATTTATTAGAATTAAATGAAAATATGAGGCTCAATAGGAAGCAATGGAGAAAAAAGATTCATGTAACCGACCCCACTTAGTAGGATAAAAAACTTGTTGTTGTTGTATTTGTTTTTTTATTATTGATCTTTCTATTTTTATTATATGTCATTTGACATCCTGACAAAAGTACCCTAAAATTTTCTGGCTATTTGTGTGATTCAGCTTTTGTTATGATTGACACGTTTTATTGGGATTTGAGGTGAGGAATATAAGCATCAGGTTGAAATTTTTAAAAAATATATTTATTTAATAATTTTTCAGAATAAACAAATTATTTTTAAAAGTGCTTAAAAAATAAAATTTCAAATTTTGAGTTTTTTTTTAAATTATAACAATTTGTCTCCGTCGTCATCATCATTGGCTAAAGCCATTATCTGCTGCCCTNTTATTTTCTGTACTTTTTTTTTTCTGTTTTATCCTTTTTGTGTGAATTTGTAAGTTTGATGGTGTGATCTGTCTTCAAAATCCTTCTCTGACAATAGAAGATTTGAATAAACCAGGGGTAAGCAGGATTTTGCAGATGTAATGGATTTGCAATGTATAATTTCAGCTGTTTTAAATCTAATGTTTGCTTAAATCTTAAATTCTTCCTGCTTGAGTTGTATATTCTATTTGTAGTTAATTTAGGGCAGCTCTATTAGTTTAGCGAAAGATAACAACTAACCTTCTAATTGCTTTTGTATGTTTCATCCCTTCTTGGTAAATAAAAAATAAAATAAATAATGCAGACAATTTAGAGGTCTTGGGGTATATCCAGGCTATGTGGAGATTATTTTATTGATTTTTTTTTCCTTTTTTTTATGTGTATGATATGACATTGAGAGCATTTTTAACTGAATTTGACTATTTGATACTCTATCATTTTATATTTTTATTGATTTTTTTTTTCTGTTAATGTTGTGTCCCAATTCTAAAGTTAAAGTTGGCCTTTAAAAGAGATGAGAAAGCTTAGGTGGATGAGTGACTTTACACTTAGAGACAAATGTGAAATCAGTGGCAGCCAAAATTAGAGAGAGTCGTCTTAGATGATTTGGTCATATTAAACGTCGACCATCTGATGATTCAATTATGAAAGTAGATGTTTTAGATTCGACTTATGTTAAGAAAAATAAAATAGATTTAGAAAAACTTTGGCATATTGTATAAAAATTGATCTTAATTTATTAAAATTAAATAAAAATATGAGGCTCAATAGGAAGCAATGGAGAAAAAAGATTCATTAAAAAACTTGTTGTTGTTGTATTTGTTTTTTTATTATTGATCTTTTTATTTTTATTATATGTCATTTGACATCCTGACAAAAGTACCTAATATTTTCTGGCTGTTTGTGTGATTCAGCTTTTGTTATGATTAACACGTTTTATTGGGATTTGAGGTGAGGAATATAAGCATCAGGTTGAAATTTTTAAAAAATATATTTATTTAATAATTTTTCAGAATAAACAAGTTATTTTTAAAAGTGCTTAAAAAATAAAATTTCAAATTTTAAGTTTTTTTTTAAATTATAACAATTTGTCTCCGTCGTCATCATCATTGGCTAAAGCCATTATCTGCTGCCCTGGCCAACAAGTTGTGCCACTAATGCATAAAATAAATAATTTGATATTTAATACAAATAAAAATTTTGTATTTTTATATAAAAATGTGATTTATTTCATGACAAAACATAAATAGAATAAATAAAAAAAAAGTTATCTGAAATGGCTTCTAACTGATGAATGAGACAAAATGGCCATGCATTTGAGATTTTAAACTCCAAAATTTAATTTTTGAAGATTTTCAACTCCAATTTTAATATCTTTTATTCAAAGTTTTAGCATCTGCCGGTAGCCATAATTTGTACTCACTTTTAAATTCAAATATTTTATTCACAGACATCATTTTGAAAACAAAAATTTTCAAACAGATCAACTGCTTTCGAAACACCAAACTTTAGGTAGCACATTTTCCACAACAATTTTTGAACAAAGATTTCATACAGCTACAGCCTAAACAAACACACCCTAAGTATTTAGCTTTCTCAATAGCTAGTACAATGTGCTCAAATTTATCATTCATTAAACATAAAATATTTACAATAACTCTAATANTACAACATTTTGAAAACAAAAATTTTCAAACAAATCAACTGCTTTCGAAAAACCAAACTTTAGATAGCATATTTTCCACAACAATTTTTTAACAGAGATTTCATACAGCTACAACCTAAACAAACACACCCTAAGTATTTAGCATTCTCAATAGCTAGTACAATGTGCTCAAATTTATCATTCATTAAACATAAAATATTTACAATAACTCTAATACCTTCTAAATTTTCTTCATACCTTTTTAATAGAAGATGGAGCCGAAGTGTTATTCTTAAATCTATTTTACTATGTCATAATCACCACTTGTCATCCAAAGAGTGCTATTTTTGTTATCGAACCCAGTAAAATACCTCTCTTTTTGACATTCCTCCCAACTTTCATTCATATCTACTCCATTTTAATGCTTACCATAGACACTATTAACCTCTTTACAATAAAAAAATTTCTTTTTTGTTCGTATTAAACGATGTTAACCAACCAAAAAAATTAATGAAGACAACAATTGTAAAAAAATTGTTATAATATGACAAAAATATTATACAAAGTCATAAGTGCATCATTTAGATGGAACAATCTTACACCAAAAGAAATTCCCTCCGAACAAAAGTAACAACTTAACATCAAAACATCAAGGCAAAGGAAAGTAATTAACAAGAATGGCACATATGGTTGGTGTCGATATAGAAATTCCTGAGCTGCCAAAAGTGGATTTGAGCGGATTAGACGTGAAAGGTTTTGACGAAAAGATTTGGATGAGAGCTCGATCAAAGATTGAAGAAGCTCTATAAACTTATGGTAGCTTTGACGTTATGTNTGACATATGGTTGGTGTCGATATAGAGATTCCTGAGCTGCCAAAAGTGGATTTGAGTGGATTAGACATGAAAGGTTTTGACAAAAAGATTTGGATGAGAGCTCGATCAAAGATTGAAGAAGCTCTATAAACTTATGGTAGCTTTGACGTTATGTACAGTAAGGTTAGTTTTGAGCTACGAAATCAGCTGCTTAAATTGGTGGTGCCAGAGATGTTCAACATGCCGGTTGTGAACAAACTTAGTGACGGCCAAGAGCTGCCTTATCATGGCCTCTTGTTCTCGAAGTTGGGGTTTCCTTTCTTAGCTCTTCAGTTGATCANTCGGTTGTGAACAAACTTAGTGACGGCCAAGAGCTGCCTTATCATGGCCTCTTGTTCTTGAAATTAGGGTTTCCTTTCTTAGCTCTTCAGTTGATCAATCACAATTCTGGAGTTAATGTCCAAGAATATATTGACATTATTTGGCCCAAAGGAAATGACTTTTTCAGATTTGAACATCTCATATAACAATTTTTTATCATAATATTTTATATTTTTAAAATTAGCTAGTTATGTGACTCAAATTTGTTTTTTTTTTAAATTGTCCACTACATACATACGATACAATTCTTATGTATTTACATATCTAATAGCCAAATTTTAATATTTACATACTTGACACTCATTTTTTT
>JXCR01059971.1:61174-85599 GCA_002079205.1 Phalaenopsis hybrid cultivar
ATATATATATATATATATATATATATATATCAAAAATTTAAATTCAATTAGAAGTATTAATAAGGAAAATAGAATAAAAATTATTAAATTAGATTCAAATGATGTTTTAATATAAACAATAAGTTTTAAATCTTGCCCGATCCCTTAACATCTTATGGCTACTTGATTAGGATTGTCAAAACGACTCTTTGTTCGTAAACAACTCGTGTTCGGCTCGTTAAGCAAACAAGTTGAACATGAACACATTTTTTGAGCTCGAAATATAAACGAGCCTCGTGTTCGGCTCGTTTGTACCCCTAATAAGACTGTGCACTGTCCTTTGATATACGAATCAGGCATACTCCTTTCTCCGCAAGCCGCACAACAAGGAGAACCCACCTCTCTGCAAGTCGCAAAACTGGGTTGTCGCCTCCCTCCTCTGTGACCTGCATGAGAAGGAAACCACAAACTTTTCCTTCTCCTTAAGGTCTCTGCTCGATCCTACAGGTTACATGAGAGGAGAAAATCACAGCACCTCTCCTCCTCTCTGCCGAAGATCTTGGACACTGAAAACCTTGACTAATGCGTATGAGCGAACAACAAAGGAGCAACGTCGAACAGAAGGGGTTGAACAACAAATGGGTAAAATTTGTAAATAGCTAACGCTCGAACATGGACCGTAGGGCTCATCCGCGGCCGATGTTTAACCAAAACAGCGGGACGTCGCTCTCCAGACGTCGTCCCAAATGGCCTAAATTCACAGCCGCTCCCCGTACCGGGTTCCGAACGCAGAACCAAAACGGAGCTTTAGGACCCGTTTGAGCAGCTTATAAGTGCGAGGCCGTTTTTGAAAACGCCGCGGTACCATTTAGATCGCACGTTTTGTCTGCTTATCTGAAAACACGGTTGCATTTTTATATTAAACGCAGACCTCGAGTCGAACCCCTCGGGCGACCCGCGGGCCCGTTTCAAGATAAACAGCTTATCCTGGAACGCACAAGCCATCACCCTTAGCTTCTAAGTCAATGAGCTTCCAAAGATCTCTTGGATAATTTTGTTTACATTTAAACTAATCTTTTAAGAAGTCTCCCACTAGAGTAAATATGTCATGGTTTCCTAATCATATAGCCGAAGTTTCATGCATAAATTTATTCAAGTATATCATAATCACAACTTGCCATCCAAAATAATGCAATTTTTGTTATCCAACCCATTAAAAACCTCTATTTTTTTGGCATTCCTCCCAACTTTCATTCATGTCCACTCAATTTCAATGCTTATCACACACTCTTAACGTCTTTCAAATAAAAAAATAAATTTTTTTAAATATTGCGATGCCATCCAGCCAAAAAAACAAATTAATTAAGATAGGATAATTGTAAAAAAATGTTATAATATGGCATATTATTACAGGGTCATAACTGCATCATTGAGATGAAATAATCTTACACCAATATAAATTCCCCCCAGACCAAAGTAATAGCACAGCATCAAAACATCAAGGCAAAGGAAAAATATTTAACAAGGATGGGATATATGGATGGTGCCGATACAAAGATTCCTGCACTGCCAAAAGTGGATTTGAGCGGATTNACAATATAAATTCCCTCCGAACTAAAGTAACAGCATAGCATCAAAACATCAAGGCAAAGGAAAATAATCAACAAGGATGGGATATATGGATGGTGCCGATACAAAGATTCCTGCACTGCCAAAAGTGGATTTGAGCGGATTAGGCATGAAAGGTTTTGACGAAAAGATTTGGACGACAGCTCGATTAAAGATTGCAGAAGCTCTAGAAACTTATGGCGGCTTTGAAGTTATTTACAGTGAGGTTAGTTCTGAGCTACGAAATAAGCTGCTAGGATTGGTGGTGCCGGAGATGTTCAACATGCCGGCTGTGAACAAACTTACCGACGCCCAAAAGCTGCCTTATCATGGCGCATGGTTCTCCAAGTTAGGGTTTCCTTTCTCAGCTCTTCAGTTGACCGATCCCAATTCTAAAGTTAATGTCCAAGAATACGCTGATATTATTTGGCCCAAAGGAAATGACTTTTTCAGGTTTGAACTTCTCATACAATAATTTATTATCATAATATTTTATATTTTTAAAATTAAGCAGTTATGTGACTCAAATTTGTTTTTTTTTTATTGTCCTCTACATACAAACCATACAATTCTTATGTATTTGCATATATAACACCCAAATTTTAACATTTACATAAATGACACTCATTTCTTTAATATCACATAAAAAATAACACTATCTTAAAAACACCCTTTTATGGATACGTTTATGACATTAAAGTATTATAAATGCAAATAAAAAAGTTTGAGATTATTTTCTTTTTATAGTAAAACAGTGTTGAACTACGCAAAGCATATGCAAGAGCTCATAAATATGATCCNCACTTATGTGACTCAAAATTGTTTTTTTTTTTGTTATTGCCCTTTACATACAAACCATACAATTCCTATGTATTGCATATCTAACACCCAAATTTTAATATTTACATACATGACACTCATTTCTTTAATATCACATAAAAAATAACACTATCTTAAAAGCACCCTTTTATGGATACGTTTATGACATTAAAGTATTATAAATGCAAATATGAAAGTTTGGGATTATTTTCTTTTTATAGTAAAACAGTGTTGAACTACGCAAAGCATATGCAAGAGCTCATAAATATGATCCATCGGATGATCCTTGAGGGATTGGGCTTGGAGGATCACCATGATTCACATATGAAATCATTGTCATATTCAATAAGATTTTCAAATTATTATAAGAACGAGTTTGATGATGGAATCAATCTGGCTTTGCCCTCCCACAAAGATCCAAACTTTATAAGCATAATTTGCCCGCACGGTGTGGAAGGACTTGAAGTAGAGGCTGCTGGTGCTACAGGTGGTGAATGGATACGAACAACGAACATGACAAATTCATTTATTGTTCTAGTTGGCGAAGCATTTAAGGTTAGTATATCTAATGCATAATTGTTATTTATTGTGAACAAATTTTTAATTTTTGTTTTTACTCAGGCATGGAGTAATGGAAGGCTTCATGCTCCAAATCATCGAGTAAAATTAAAAAACGAGACCGAAAGACGATATGCAGTGGTTTTTAGCACATTACCGAGCATCACAAATGATACAGTAAATGCTCCGGAAGAATTGATTGAGAACAACATCCTTTGCTTTTCAAGGCTTTTAAGTACTATGATTATGTGAAGTTTCGTTTTTCAGAGGAAGGAGAGAAAGCTGATGATGCCCTAAAAGCTTACTGTGGTGCTTAGTTAATATGTATACAGTTATATGTGCGCTGTGTGCTACTTATTTTCTGTACTTTTTTTCTTTTTTAACCTTTTTGTGCGAATTTGTAAGTTTGATGGTGTGATCTGTCTCAAAATCCTTCTCTGACGATAGAAGATTTGAATAATCCAGGGGTAAGCAGGATTTTGCAGATGTAATGGATTTGCAATGTATAATTTCAGCTGTTTTAATTCTAATGTTTGCTTAAATCTTAAATTCTTCCTGCTTGAGTTGTATATTCTATTTGTAGTTAATTTAGGGCAGCTCTATTAGTTTAGCGAAAGATAACAACTAACCTTCTAATTGCTTTTGTATGTTTCATCCCTTCTTGGTAAATAAAAAATAAAATAAATAATGCAGACAATTTAGAGGTCTTGGGGTATATCCAGGCTCTGTGGAGATTATTTTATTGATTTTTTTTTTCCTTTTTTTTATGTGTATGATATGACATTGAGAGCATTTTTAACTGAATTTGACTATTTGATACTCTATCATTTTATTTTTTTATTGATTTTTTTTTTCTGTTAATGTTGTGTCCCAATTCTAAAGTTAAAGTTGGCCTTTAAAAGAGATGAGAAAGCTTAGGTGGATGAGTGACTTTACACTTAGAGACAAATGTGAAATCAGTGGCAGCCAAAATTAGAGAGAGTCGTCTTAGATGATTTGGTCATATTAAACGTCGACCATCTGATGATTCAATTATGAAAGTAGATGTTTTAGATTCGACTTATGTTAAGAAAAATAAAATAGATTTAGAAAAACTTTGGCATATTGTATAAAAATTGATCTTAATTTATTAAAATTAAATAAAAATATGAGGCTCAATAGGAAGCAATGGAGAAAAAAGATTCATTAAAAAACTTGTTGTTGTTGTATTTGTTTTTTTATTATTGATCTTTTTATTTTTATTATATGTCATTTGACATCCTGACAAAAGTACCTAATATTTTCTGGCTGTTTGTGTGATTCAGCTTTTGTTATGATTAACACGTTTTATTGGGATTTGAGGTGAGGAATATAAGCATCAGGTTGAAATTTTTAAAAAATATATTTATTTAATAATTTTTCAGAATAAACAAGTTATTTTTAAAAGTGCTTAAAAAATAAAATTTCAAATTTTAAGTTTTTTTTTAAATTATAACAATTTGTCTCCGTCGTCATCATCATTGGCTAAAGCCATTATCTGCTGCCCTGGCCAACAAGTTGTGCCACTAATGCATAAAATAAATAATTTGATATTTAATACAAATAAAAATTTTGTATTTTTATATAAAAATGTGATTTATTTCATGACAAAACATAAATAGAATAAATAAAAAAAAAGTTATCTGAAATGGCTTCTAACTGATGAATGAGACAAAATGGCCATGCATTTGAGATTTTAAACTCCAAAATTTAATTTTTAAAGATTTTCAACTCCAATTTTAATATCTTTTATTCAAAGTTTTAGCATCTGCCGGTAGCCATAATTTGTACTCACTTTTAAATTCAAATATTTTATTCACATACAACATTTTGAAAACAAAAATTTTCAAACAAATCAACTGCTTTCGAAAAACCAAACTTTAGATAGCATATTTTCCACAACAATTTTTTAACAGAGATTTCATACAGCTACAACCTAAACAAACACACCCTAAGTATTTAGCATTCTCAATAGCTAGTACAATGTGCTCAAATTTATCATTCATTAAACATAAAATATTTACAATAACTCTAATACCTTCTAAATTTTCTTCATACCTTTTTAATAGAAGATGGAGCCGAAGTGTTATTCTTAAATCTATTTTACTATGTCATAATCACCACTTGTCATCCAAAGAGTGCTATTTTTGTTATCGAACCCAGTAAAATACCTCTCTTTTTGACATTCCTCCCAACTTTCATTCATATCTACTCCATTTTAATGCTTACCATAGACACTATTAACCTCTTTACAATAAAAAAATTTCTTTTTTGTTCGTATTAAACGATGTTAACCAACCAAAAAAATTAATTAAGACAACAATTGTAAAAAAATTGTTATAATATGACAAAAATATTATACAAAGTCATAAGTGCATCATTTAGATGGAACAATCTTACACCAAAAGAAATTCCCTCCGAACAAAAGTAACAACTTAACATCAAAACATCAAGGCAAAGGAAAGTAATTAACAAGAATGGCACATATGGTTGGTGTCGATATAGAAATTCCTGAGCTGCCAAAAGTGGATTTGAGCGGATTAGACGTGAAAGGTTTTGACGAAAAGATTTGGATGAGAGCTCGATCAAAGATTGAAGAAGCTCTATAAACTTATGGTAGCTTTGACGTTATGTACAGTAAGGTTAGTTTTGAGCTACGAAATCAGCTGCTTAAATTGGTGGTGCCAGAGATGTTCAACATGTCGGTTGTGAACAAACTTAGTGACGGCCAAGAGCTGCCTTATCATGGCCTCTTGTTCTTGAAATTAGGGTTTCCTTTCTTAGCTCTTCAGTTGATCAATCACAATTCTGGAGTTAATGTCCAAGAATATATTGACATTATTTGGCCCAAAGGAAATGACTTTTTCAGATTTGAACATCTCATATAACAATTTTTTATCATAATATTTTATATTTTTAAAATTAGCTAGTTATGTGACTCAAATTTGTTTTTTTTTTAAATTGTCCACTACATACATACGATACAATTCTTATGTATTTACATATCTAATAGCCAAATTTTAATATTTACATACTTGACACTCATTTTTTTGAAGATCACATAAAACATACCACCATCTAAAATGCACCTTTCTATGGATATGTTTATGACATTAATTTTATATTTTTAAAATTAAGCAGTTATGTGACTCAAATTTGTTTTTTTTTTAATTGTCCTCTACATACATACGATACAATTCTTATGTATTTACATATAGAATAGCCATATTTTAATGTTTACATACATGGCACTCATTTCTTTAATATCACATAAAAAATAAAACCATCTTAAATACACCTTTTTATGGATATGTTTATGACATTAACGTGTTATAAGTGCAAATATGAAAGTTTGGGATTATTTTCTTTTTATAGTAACACAGTGTTGAACTACGCAAAGCATATGCAAGAGCTCATAAATATGATCCATCGGATGATCCATGAAGGCTTGGGCTTGGAGGATCACTATGATTCACATATGACATCATTGGCAAATTCAATAAGATTTTCAAATTACTATAAGAACGAGTTTGATGATGGAATCAATCTGGCTTTGCCCTCCCACAAAGATCCAAACCTTATAAGCTTAATATGCCCACACGTTGTGGAAGGACTTGAAGTAGAGGCTGTTGGTGCTACAAGTGGTGAATGGATACAAAACGAACATGACAAATTCATTTATTGTTTTAGTCGGCGAAGCATTCAAGGTTAGTATATCTAATGCATAATTGTTGTTTATTGTGAACAAATTTTGAGTATTTTTTTTTAAATAATTATAACAATTGGTCTCTGTCATCATCATTATTGGCCAAAGGTATTATATGCAGCTCTTGTGCCAACAATTTTTGCCACCAATGCTTAAATTAAATAATTTGATATTTAATAAAANTAAATAATTATAACAATTGGTCTCTGTCATCATCATTATTGGCCAAAGGCATTATATGCAGCTCTTGTGCCAACAATTTTTGCCACCAATGCTTAAATTAAATAATTTGATATTTAATAAAAATAAAATTATGTATTTTTATGTAAAAATGTGATCTATTAGATGAAAAAGCATAAATAGAATAAAAATAAAAATAAAAAGAAAAAAAACCGATCCCAAATGGCTTCATTCTGATGAATGAGTTGCCAAAGAACAAAATGGCCATGCATTTGAGATTTTAAACTCCAAAATCTAATTTTTGNGAAAAATAAAAAGAAAAAAAACCGATCCAAAATGGCTTCATTCTGATGAATGAGTTGCCAAAGAACAAAATGACCATGCATTTGAGATTTTAAACTCCAAAATCTAATTTTTGAAGATTGTCAACTCCAATTTTAAGATCTTTTATTCAAAGTCTTGGCATCCGACAGTGGCCATAATTTGTACTCACTTCATTATTCAAATATTTTATTCACAAACAAAATTTTTAAAACAAAAATTTTCAAATAGATCAACTACTTCTAAAACAACAACTTTTTAATAGTAGATTTTCCAGCCACAACAAAAACAAACACACCCTAAGTCTTTAGCTTCATCAGTAGCTACTACAATGTGCTCAAATTTATCATTCATAAAACTTAATTTTTTTTTCAGTCACTTGACACCTAAAATTTCTTCATACCTTTTAAGCCGAAGATAGAGCCGAAGTCTTATTCTTAAATTTATTCTATTATGTAATAATCACAACGTGTCATCCAAAGGGNGGTTTTTTACTGAGATTTCATACAGCCACAACAGAAACAAACACACCCTAAGTCTTTAGCTTCCTCAGTAGCGGCTACAATGTGCTCAAATTTATCATTCATAAAACTTAATTTTTTTTTCAATCACTTAACACCTAAATTTTCTTCATACCTTTTCAGTCGAAGATAGAGCCGAAGTCTTATTCTTAAATTTATTCTATTATGTAATAATCACAACGTGTCATCCAAAGAGTGCTATTTTTGTTACCACGGACACTGTTAACCTCTTTATAATAAAAATAATAATTTTATGTTCGTATTAAACGATGTTAACCAGCCAAAAAAATAATTAAGACAGAACAATTGTAAAAAAATTGTTATAATATGACAAAAATATTATAGAGCGTCATAACTGCAACATTCAGATGGAATAAGCTTACACCAATATAAATTCCCTCCAAACTAAAGTAAAAGCATAACATCAAAACATCAAGGCAAAGGAAAATAATCAACAAGGATGGGATATTTGGTTGGTGTTGTTGCAGAGATTCCTGCGCTGCCAAAAGTGGATTTGAGCGGATTAGACATGAAAGATTTTGACGAAAAGATTTGGACAACAGCTCGATTAAAGATTGCAGAAGCTCTAGAAACTTATGGCGGCTTTGAAGTTATTTACAGTGAGGTTAGTTCTGAGCTACGAAATAAGCTGCTTGGATTGGTGGTGCCGGAGATGTTCAACATGCCGGCTGTGAACAAACTTACTGACGCCCAAAAGCTGCCTTATCATGGCGCATGGTTCTCCAAGTTAGGGTTTCCTTTCTCAGCTCTTCAGTTGACCGATCCCAATTCTAAAGTTAATGTTCAAGAATATGCTGATATTATTTGGCCCAAAGGAAATGACTTTTTCAGGTTTGAACTTCTCATATAACAATTTTTTTATCATAATATTTTATATTTTTAAAATTAAGTAGTTATGTGACTCAAAATTGTTTTTTTTTATTGTCCTCTACATACAAACCATACAATTCTTATGTATTTGCACATATAACACCCAAATTTTAATATTTACATACATGACACTCATTTCTTTAATATCACATAAAATATAACACCATCTAAAAATGCACCTTTCTATGGATATGTTTATGACATTAAAGTATTATAAATGCAAATATGAAAGTTTGGGATTATTTTCTTTTTATAGTAAAACAGTGTTGAACTACGCAAAGCATATGCAAGAGCTCATAAATATGATCCATCGGATGATCCTTGAGGGCTTGGGCTTGGAGGATCACTATGATTCACATATGAAATCATTGGCATATTCAATAAGATTTTCAAATTATTATAAGAACGAGTTTGATGATGGAATCAATCTGGCTTTGCCCTCCCACAAAGATCCAAACTTTATAAGCATAATTTGCCCGCACGGTGTGGAAGGACTTGAAGTAGAGGCTGCTGGTGATACAGGTGGTGAATGGATACGAACAACGAACATGACAAATTCATTCATTGTTCTAGTTGGCGAAGCATTCAAGGTTAGTATATCTAATGCATAATTGTTGTTTATTGTGAACAAATTTATAATTTTTGTTTTTACTCAGGCATGGAGTAATGGAAGGTTTCATGCTCCAAATCATCGAGTAAAATTAAAAAATGAGACCGAAAGACGATATGCAGTGGTTTTTAGCACATTACCGAGCATCACAAATGATACAGTAAATGCTCCGGAAGAATTGATTGAGAACAACATCCTTTGCTTTTCAAGGCTTTCAAGTACTATGATTATGTGAAGTTTCGTTTTTCAGAGGAAGGAGAGAAAGCTGATGATGCCCTAAAAGCTTACNTAAATTGTCCACTACATACATACGATACAATTCTTATGTATTTACATATCTAATAGCCAAATTTTAATATTTACATACTTGACCCTCATTTTTTTAAGATCACATAAAACATATCACCATCTAAAATGCACCTTTCTATGGATATGTTTATGACATTAATTTTATATTTTTAAAATTAAGCAGTTATGTGACTCAAATTTGTTTTTTTTTTAATTGTCCTCTACATATATACGATACAATTCTTATGTATTTACATATAGAATAGCCATATTTTAATGTTTACATACATGGCACTCATTTCTTTAATATCACATAAAAAATAAAACCATCTTAAATACACCTTTTTATGGATATGTTTATGACATTAACGTGTTATAAGTGCAAATATGAAAGTTTGGGATTATTTTCTTTTTATAGTAACACAGTGTTGAACTACGCAAAGCATATGCAAGAGCTCATAAATATGATCCATCGGATGATCCTTGAGGGCTTGGGCTTGGAGGATCACTATGATTCACATATGAAATCATTGGCATATTCAATAAGATTTTCAAATTATTATAAGAACGAGTTTGATGATGGAATCAATCTGGCTTTGCCCTCCCACAAAGATCCAAACTTTATAAGCATAATTTGCCCGCACGGTGTGGAAGGACTTGAAGTAGAGGCTGCTGGTGCTACAGGTGGTGAATGGATACGAACAACGAACATGACAAATTCATTCATTGTTCTAGTGGGCGAAGCATTTAAGGTTAGTATATCTAATGCATAATTGTTATTTATTGTGAACAAATTTTTAATTTTTGTTTTTACTCAGGCATGGAGTAATGGAAGGCTTCATGCTCCAAATCATCGAGTAAAATTAAAAAATGAGACCGAAAGACGATATGCAGTGATTTTTAGCACATTACCGAGCATAAAAAATGATACAGTAAATGCTCCGGAAGAATTGATTGACGAACAACATCCTTTGCTTTTCAAGGCTTTTAAGTATTATGATTATGTGAAGTTTCGTTTTTCAGAGAAAGGACAGAAAGCTGATGACGCCCTAAAAGCTTACTGTGGTGCTTAGTTAATATGTATACAGTTATATGTGCGCTATGTGCTGCCTGTTTTCTGTACTTTTTTGTCTTTTTTAACCTTTTTGTGTGAATTTGTAAGTTTGATGGTGTGATCTTTGTCTTCAAAATCCTTCTCTGACAATAGATGATTTGAATAAGCCAGGGGTAGGCAGAATTTTGCAGATGTAATGGATTTGCAGTACGTAATTTCAGCTATTTTAAATCTAACGTTTGCTTAAATCATAAATTCCTATATAAAAAGTCAAGGAGTGTTCCGAAAACTAATATTCAGAAAATTTTTCAAATCAATTTTTTATGGATTATTAACTCCTGCTTGTGTTGTATATGCGGTAGGACAGCTCTATTGGTTTAGCTGAAGATTACAACCAGCCTCTAATTCTTATTATATGTTTCATCCCTTTCTGGTAAACAAAAAATATAATAAATAATAGACACAATTTAGACGTCTTGGGGTCTATCATGTCAGGCTATTAGAGATTATTTTCTTGATTTTTTTTTTCTTTTTTTTTTGTGTGTATGATGACATTGAGAGAATTTTTTTACTGAATTCTGCTATTTAATACTAGATTATGGTTTTTATTTTATCTAATTTTTTCTCTGTTAACAATGTCAATGTTGTGTCCAAGCCCGAATGAGAAAAGTAGACAGTTGTGTTAGGTAGTTGACAGACAATATAAAATTTGTCGAAAAATCATGACAAGAATCCCTTTGATCGATTAATAGTTCTGGATTTTAAAATGAAGAGTTGCAAAATAAAGAATACTAGTAATCATTATCATAAAATTAAATGTGAGCACCTGGAATACACAAATAAAATTATTTTTTACTAATAAACTTCAAAATTTCAAGATTTTGGATATTTATTAAGAAGCGAATTTTATGTGAGAAAAAACAACAAATACTATTAAATAAGTGACAAAATATGTATTTAGAGAATTAAAAGGAAAAGTTTATGTAAATAAACATGGTTGGTGGTGAGATAATAATATACAAGAAAAGATAAAATAAAAGAAATTATGTTATAAAAATTGGTTTAAATTTAAAAGATTAGAGAACTGCGAAAAATATAAAATGACTCGTAGAAAGTCTAAGAGAACAATCTGTGATGCTAAAATTTCTGTTTTTAATAATCTTTATAATAGATTAAATAGATAATAAAGATGGTGAAAAATATTAGTATAAACTAGCTAAACAAAAAGAAAATAAAAGTAAGGACTTAACTCAAGTAAAGTGTATTAAAGAAGAGTATCAAAAAGTTATTTTCTTAGAAAAAGATATTTAACATAGGTGAGTGAGTTATTTTGATAAATTTTTTAATGAAGTTTCTGAAAATATCATTGACCTTAGTGATCTTATTATTATTATTAATAACAAAAACATTTCATTTTTACCATCACATTAGCAAAAAAAAAAGTAAGCATTAAAGAAAATCAAGGGTGGAATGTTGGTAGGACCTCATGATATCCCAATTGAAGTGTTGAAATATTTAGGAGATTTGAGAGTTTCTTAGCTTACTAAACTCTTTAATATTATTTTAAAAACTAAAAAGATGCCCGAGGAGTAGAGAAAAAGTATTTTGGTTCTCATTTTTAAGAATAAAAGGAATGCACAGGAATATGCAAATTGTAGAGGAATTAAGTTGATGTGTAATACATTAAAATTATGGGAGAGGGTAATTGAACATAGATTAAGCCGTATTATAAGGATTTATCATAATCAATTTGGATTTATGTCAAGACATGTCTACTATGGAAGTTATACACTTATTGAGAAGTTTATGGATAAGTACAGAGAAAATAAGGAGGATCAACATATAATTTTTATTGATGTAGAAAAATCTTAGAATAAGGTTCCAAGAGATATTTTTTGGAGAGGTCTAGAGAAGAACAATATTGATATGAGTTGTGTTCAAGTCATTAAAGATAAGTAGACTAGAGCTGTTATTTGTGTTCGAACAAAAGGAGAATTAACCAAATATCTTTTTTATTTCAGTTCGATTACATCAGGGATCAACTTTAAGCCCATATCTTTTGGCTTTAGTTATGGAGGCTCTTACTGGACATTTACAGGACGATGTACCTTTGTGTATGCTTTTCACTGATGAGACTAACATCGGAGTCTAAAGGCATTTGTTTGAGTAGAACTAAAAATATAAACATGGAATCTAATTTTAGTAGCAGTAACTCTAGTGACAGAGTTGTAACTATGGGTGATCAAATTATTAAAAGGTGTGAACACTTTAGATATCTCGGGTATATTGTTCAAAATGATGGTGACATAGATTGGGATGTTATTAGTAGAATTCAAGTTGGTTGGTTGGAGTGGAGTGCTTCAGGCCTATTGTGTGCTAGAATAGTACCACTTAGACAGAAAGAAAAATTTTATAAGATAGTGGTGAAACCTGCAATACTCTATGTGTTGAATGTTGACCTTTAAAAAAGAAGCATAAAACTAAGTTAAGTGTAGTCTAGATGAGCACGCTTAGGCGGACGAGTGACTTTCCAAATGTGAAATGAATATATCCGTGATAGGGTTGGTGTAGTTTCAGTGGCAGCCAAAATTAGAGAGTCGTCTTAGATGGTTTGGTCGCATTAAATGTCGACAATCCGATGATCCAATCATGAGAGTAGATGTTTTATATTCGACTTATGTTAAGAAAAACAGAGGTTGATCTAGAAAGACTTGGCCATATTGTATAAAAATTGATCTTAATTTATTAGAATTAAATGAAAATATGACACTCAATAGAATGCAATGAAGAAAAAAGATTCATGTAACTGACCCCACTTAGTGGGATAAAAGCTTCTTGTTATCATTGTATTTGCTTGTCTGTCATTGATATTTTTTTCTCTTTATTTTATTTCATTTGACATCTTGATAAAAATACCCTAATAATTTTGAGTAATTTTTTTGAAATAATTATAACAATTGGTCTCTGTCATCATCATTATTGTAATTGTTATATTTGCTTGTCTGTCATTGATATCTTTTTATCTTTATTTTATGTCATTTGACATCTTGATGAAAGTACCCTAATAATTTTGAGTATTTTTTTTGAAATAATTATAACAATTGGTCTCTGTCATCATCATTATTGGCCAAAGGCATTATATGCAGCTCTTGTGCCAACAATTTTTGCAACCAATGCATAAATTAAATAATTTGATATTTAATAAAAATAAAAATCATGTATTTTTAAGTAAAAATGTGATTTATTAGATGAAAAAGCATAAATAGAATAAAAATAAAAAATAGAAACAAAAGCGATCCCAAATGGCTTCTATCTGATAAATGAGTTGCCAAAGAACAAAATGGCAATGCATTTGAGATTTTAAACTCCAAAATCTAATTTTTGAAGATTGTCAACTCCAATTTTAAGATCTTTTATTCAAAGTCTTAGCATCCAACAGTAGCCATAATTTGTACTCACTTCTTTATTCAAATATTTTATTCACAAACAAAATTTTCAAAACAAAAATTTTCAAATAGATCAACTACTTCTAAAACAACAACTTTTTAATAGTAGATTTTCCACAATAGTTTTTTACTGAGATTTCATACAACAACAACAAAAACAAACACACCCTAAGTCTTTAGCTTCATCAGTAGCTACTACAATGTGCTCAAATTTATCATTCATAAAACTTAATTTTTTTTTTCAATCACTTAACACCTAAAATTTCTTCATACCTTTTCAGTCGAAGATAGAGCCGAAGTCTTATTCTTAAATTCATTCTATTATGTAATAATCACAACGTGTCATCCAAAGAGTGCTATTTTTGTTACCACGGACACTGTTAACCTCTTTATAATAAAAATAATAATTTTATGTTCGTATTAAACGATGTTAACCAGCCAAAATAATTAATTAAGACAGAACAATTGTAAAAAAATTGTTATAATATGACAAAAATATTATACATAGTCATAACTGCATCATTCAGATGGAATAATCTTACACCAATATAAATTCCCTCCGAACTAAAGTAACAGCATAACATCAAAACATCAAGGCAAAGGAAAATAATCAACAAGGATGGGATATTTGGTTGGTGTTGATGCAGAGATTCCTGCGCTGCCAAAAGTGGATTTGAGCGGATTAGACATGAAAGGTTTTGACGAAAAGATTTGGACAACAGCTCGATCAAAGATTGCAGAAGCTCTAGAAACTTGTGGCGGCTTTGAAGTTATTTACAGTGAGGTTAGTTCCGAACTACGAAATAAGCTACTCGGATTGGTTGTGCCGGAGATGTTCGACAAGCCGGTTGTGAACAAGCTTGTTGACGCCCAAGAGCTGCCTTATCACGGCGCATTGTTCTCGAAGTTAGGGTTTCCTTTCCTTGCTCTTCAGTTGACCGATCCCAACTCTAGAGTTAATGTCCAAGAATATGCTGATATTATTTGGCCTGAAGGAAATGACTTTTTCAGGCATGAACTTCTCATATAACAAATTTTTTTATCATAATATTTTATATTTTTAAAATTAACCAGTTATGTGACTCAAATTTGTTTTTTTTTTATTGTCCACTACATACATACGATACAATTCTTATGTATTTACATATCTAATAGCCAAATTTTAATATTTACATACTTGACCCTCATTTTTTTAAGATCACATAAAACATACCACCATCTAAAATGCACCTTTCTATGGATATGTTTATGACATTAACGTATTATAAATGCAAATATGAAAGTTTGGGATTATTTTCTTTTAATAGTAACACAGTGTTGAACTACGCAAAGCATATGCAAGAGCTCATAAATATGATCCATCGGATGATCCTTGAGGGCTTGGGCTTGGAGGATCACTATGATTCACATATGAAATCATTGGCATATTCAATAAGATTTTCAAATTATTATAAGAACGAGTTTGATGATGGAATCAATCTGGCTTTGCCCTCCCACAAAGATCCAAACTTTATAAGCATAATTTGCCCGCACGGTGTGGAAGGACTTGAAGTAGAGGCTGCTGGTGGTACAGGTGGTGAATGGATACGAACAACGAACATGACAAATTCATTTATTGTTTTAGTCGGCGAAGCATTTAAGGTTAGTATATCTAATGCATAATTGTTGTTTATTGTGAGCAAATTTTTAATTTTTGTTTTTACTCAGGCATGGAGTAATGGAAGGCTTCATGCTCCAAATCATCGAGTAAAATTAAAAAATGAGACAGAAAAACGATATGCAGTGATTTTTAGCACATTACCAAGCATCACAAATGATACGATAAATGCTCCAGAAGAATTGATTAATGAACAACATCCTTTGCTTTTCAAGGCTTTTAAGTATTATGATTATGTGAAGTTTCGTTTTTCAGAGGAAGGAGAGAAAGCTGATGACGCCCTAAAAACTTACTGTGGTGCTTAGTAAATATATACTCAGTATATGTGCTATGAGCTACTTATTTTCAGCGTGAATTTGTAAGTTTGATGGTGTGATCTGTCTTCAAAATCCTTCTCTGACAATAGAAGATTTGTTTAATCCAGGGGGAAGCAGAATTTTGCAGATGTAATGGATTTGAAGTAAATAATTTCAGCTGTTTTAAATCTAATGTTTGCTTAAATCATAAATTCTTATATAAAAAGTCAAAGTGTTCCGACAATTAATATTCTGAAAATTTTCAAATCAAATTTCTATGGATTTATTAACTCCTACTTGAGTTGTATATTCTACTTGTAGTAAATTCAGGGCAGCTCTGTTAGTTTAGCGGAAGATTACAACCAACCTTCTAATTCGATATGTATGTTTCATCCATTATTGGTAAATAAACAATATAATAAATAATAGAGACAATTTAGAGGTCTTGGGGTCTATCATGCCAGGCTCTATCCTTTTATTATTCTATCTATTTTTCCTTTGTTAACACTATCATTGCTGTGTCCTAAGCCTCGGATGTAAAAAGTGAAGGGTTTTGTTAGGTAGTCGATAGCCAACGTAAAATTATCCAAAAATCATGAAAAAAATCTTATTGATCGATTAATAGCTCTAAATTTTAAGATGAATAGTTGCAAAATAAAGAATAAAAATAATTATTATCATAGAATTAGATGAGATCATCTAAAACACACAAATAAAATTATTTTTATGAGTAAATTTTCAAGTTTTAACATTTTGGATAAAATAACAAATACTATTAAATAAGTGGCAAAATATGTATTTAGAGATTCAAAAGAAAAAATTTCCATAAATAACAATGGTTGGTGATGGAATAATAATGTACAAGAAAAGATTAAAAAAAGGTTATGTTATAAAAATTAGTTTAAATGTAAAAGATTAGAGAACTGAGAAAAATACAAAATGACTCGTATGAGTCTAAGAAAACAATCTATAATGCTAAAAATTTATTTTTAGTGATCTTTATAATATATTAGATACTAAAGATGGTGAAAAATATAAGTCTAAACTAGCAAAAAAAAAAAAAAAGCTTTAACTCGAGTAATGTGTATTAAAGACAAAAATAAAAAAAAGTGATTTTCTTAGAAAAAAGATATTCAACATAGTTGGGTGAATTATTTTGATAAACTTTTCAATGAAATATCTTAAAAAAAGATTGACCTTTAGTGATGTTATTATCGTTAATAATAAAAAAATGTTTCATTTTTACCATCGCAATAGTAAAAAAAATTAAGGAGGCTTTAAAGAAAATCAAGGGTGGTATGGAATGTTTGTAGGACTTCATGATATCTCAATTAAAGTGTGTAAATATTTAGGAGATTTGGGAGTTTCTTGGCATACTAAACTCTTTAATATTATTTTAAAAACTAAAAGAATGTCCGAGGAGTGAAGGAAGAGTATTTTGGTCCCCATTTTTAGAAATAAAAGGGATGCACAAGAATGTGCAAATTATAGAGGAATTAAATTGATGTGTCATACATTAAGATTATGGGAGAAGGTAATTGGACATAGTTTAAGACGATCTCATAGTCAGTTTGGATTTATGTCGGCAGGTCTACTATAGAAGCTATACACCTATTGAGAAATTGATGGAGAAGTATAGAGAAAATAAGGAGGATCAACATATAATTTTATTGATTTAGAAAAATTTTACGAAAAGGTTCCAAGAGATATCCTTTGGAGAGTTCTAAAGAAAAAAGTTGTTGATATGACTTATATTCAAGTCATTAAAGATAAGTGGCCTAGAGCACTTGTGTTCAAACAGAAGGAGTATTAACCTTTTTTTTTTCAATTGGATTACATTAGGGATTTTATTTAAGCCCAGATCTTTTTGCTTTAGTTATGGAAGCTCTTACTAGACATTTACAGGACGATGTACCTTGGTGTATGCTTTTCGTTGATGATATCCTTCTTGTGGATGAGACTAGAGAATAAGCTCATAAAAAAATTTAAATTATGGAGGCCTACATCGGAGTCTAAAGGCCTTCGTTTGAGTAGAACAACTAAAACTGAATATATGGAATCTAATTTTAGTAGTAGTATAGCTCTAGTGACAAAGTTGTAACTATGGGTGATCAAATTATTGGAAGGTGTGAACACTTTAGATATATCGGTAAAAGAGGTCAAGGATTAACCGTAAAAGTTGAAGTCTCCAATTTATATGGCATTAAAACACCATAATTTTGAATTTTTTTAATTTTCATTATGATCATTAGTGTGAAAGTTATGTCTATTAATATTGAATCATTTATATCATCAAAAACTTTATTAGCCCTCTTATTAATTTTTTTAACTTCTTTTAGTACCAGTGGATCATCACTATTCATTACCTACATTGATTGGGTAAATTATTAATATGTCAGGATAAAACTTAATTTCCTAGTAAAATGGGTACATCCATCTCTAGTGAATTAGGCCACAATATTTGACTTCCTCAACCAAATGAACGAGTAAATGTACCATAATTGAAAAAAATGTTGGGAGGAAGTACTTTTCCGTCTTGCATAATATCATTGTAATTCGTGACAATAATTTATTTAATTAACTTGGATTAATAACCTTAGCACATGTCCATTTTAGAAATTTTGTTATCACCACAATAATGGTCATGACCTCCTTTGATGTTGCACAAGAGCTGAAAGCAATAGGGAGAAGATGTTCAATAAGAACATGACAGTCTTGAAGATGGGAAAAGAAAGTAGGAATGGAGCACCTTTGAAGCCAATATGAATGACTTCTACAATGGTCTTAAGTGCTTTCAAGCTTGCTTCTATTTTTATTTGCATAGTCTCCTACAAGACGCTATCGAAATTACAATTAAATTCACTCAAAGTTAGAAAAAAAACATTAATTTTGTAAATTTTCACTCTTGGAAAAATGTAAATGTTGGTAAATTGTTTTCGAAGTTACAGATATTAGTTTCAGGCTTTACACCCTCAATCCTTATATTTATAATCAACTCAACAATTCATTATAAAAGATGTATGACCATCATTATAACATTAGGTAAATATCATAAGAGGCTCATAAGAACTATGGTAATTGTTGGCAAGTTATTATAGCATTTCAGCAACACAGCATGCTACTGCGATTGCCAGAATTATGGAATTGTTGGACTAAGGCTAATGTAGATTATAATTTCTATCCTGAGAACTTTAGAATCTACAGAAATAATGACTCCTTTAAGAAGCAAATTTCTAATTTATTTCATAAGATTATTCAAAAGCTACAAATAGTACTAGTATCCAACCTTCTCAACAAATCCCTTCTCAAATCTATACCATTCATAACTCAATTGACACAGTACACAAATATAGTTCTCTTAGGCATACTCGAAACTATAGTTACAAACCCAGATGCAGCCTCGTAATTGAAATATACCTCCTCTTAATCAACAGTTATTTTATTGGGTTTAAAAAAAGAGTAAGCACAATTTGTCAAAAAGCTTAAATCAAAGAAGAATAGCAAAGAGAAGATGAATTAAATCAAAGAAAATTCGAAAAGCAAAATGGTAAAAAACATGTAATGATAGTTCCATAAATCTCTTTTCCATAGCAAGCACAATTCCTATGTATTTACATACATACCAATCTATTGCTATGTATTTCAAAATCTAACCCCTAAATTTCAATTTTTTGCATGCCTACAACCTTACCTATGCATGAAATGGAGTATTTCACATTTTAAAAGTTAAAATGTTGGTATTTTTCATTTGTTTGAAATATCTGGGTGAGTAAATGTAAAAAGTGCAATTTAGGTGTTAGATATATGAGTACATAAGCATTGAGTGCTATACATGTAAATGCACCAACACCAAACACACGTGCAGACAAATACAAAATAATTTCTATAAATAAGCTTTCAAACTCAAGCATATTTGTTGCTATCAAAGTTGGGCTCAATTTTAATAGATTTTGCTTCACCAAAATCATACCTAGAGTATATAAAACCTAATTCCTAAATCCGCAAAATTTTCACAGCCCCTCTCACTTGAAAAGCCATGCGAACCTAAGGTTGCAGGTAGTGACAGAAAATTACACGCAACTATGTAACAAACTTTACATTCACGATTGGGTGACCAATTTAGCTTCGATTGCTTCACTGAAGAAAACAAAAAACTCAACCAGCTGACATTCAAAAATCCAGATTTCACGGATTTCGGCCGTAAATCCCGTAATCGGTGGATTTAGTAAATCCGGGCTTACCTTAATGGTTTCGAGTAGGAGCGAAGCGGAAGGAAGAGAAAGATGTATTTTCGGAGGTCAATGTACGCTGTGATCTTATGTTAGCCTCCCCAGCTAGCACTTAATGCGACTGTACGCGAGGGACGAGGGTTCGGTCTTGGGGAAAATCGGAACAGGGGGAGGGAGGCGAAGGGTATCGGGAGAGAGCATGGGCGAGGGTGAGAACGAAGGCGAGGGTTTCGGCGGGATTAAAAAACTTAGGGTTAGGTTAAACGTTTGAGTATTTAATTTTTATTTAAGTTAATTGTATTAATTAAACAATTAAACGTGACTTCGGTTGCTTTTCCATTTGGCTCATCATTATTGCTAATGGAAGAAGATAAAGAGGAAATCGCAAGAGAGCTGCTTAACTATTTCTTCGTCTTGTTGTTGGCTTACAGTGTGCAGGAAGAAGGAGAGGAGAGGGAATGGTAGAGAGAGTTATTTCTTATAAGTTATCCTGATCGAAGGTATAATTCTTCGAAGTAATATAATTCACTATAACTTTGTGGATGTACGCAATTTGTCGAACCACGTAAATATGTGTGTTCTTTTCTGATGTGAATTTTTTCATCATATTATTCGCTTCGTCAGTCGTTTTATATACCACAATAAGTGATATCAGAGCTGCAAAGGATATGATATGACTACAGAGCTTCTTGGAAGAATTGGACAAGAAGAATCAGAAGGACATTCTTTACAGTGACAGTCAGAGTATCATATTTCTTGTTAGGAATCCAGCATTTCAATACAGGACCAAGCACATTCAGATCATGTATCACTTCATACAGTCATTATTAGATGACGGACAGTTGTTGTTTAAGAAAATTTGTGGAAGCAAGAACCCTGCTAATATGTTTACTAAGGGTGTTACACTTGAGAAACTGAAGTTGTGCGCAGTTTCAGTTGTTCTGAAGTTGTGCGCAGCTTCATTTGGTCTTCTAGCTTGAAGACAGAGTCTTGAGTTGCAGAGGTGGTGGATAGTTTGAAGAGGAAGAATAATGTTGCATGTGTACCAGTCTCTATGTGGGAGATTCGTTAAGTGCAGACAAATCCACGAGTAAAAATTAAAAAAAAAAAAAAAAAAAAACTTACCNATAAAAAAAAAAAAAAAAAAAAAACTTACCTACTCATGCCTCATCTGCTCACGAAGCGAAGCTTCGCTTCACCCTCCAGCCTTCCTCTTCCAATGAAGCGAAGCATCGCCTCACTCTTCCTTTGTTCGTGATAAAAGGACCTCGCATCTGCTCCTTCTTCAGTTTGTGAAATCCAAAAAATCTCGTCTCTCCTTTGCGAAGCAAAAGAAAAGGACAGGCACGAAAGGCTTCGGTTGCTCTTCCCTTTGGCTTCAGCGTTAAGAGGAAATCAAAAGAGAGTTGCTCCACTATTTCTTCATCTTGTTGTTGGCTTATGGTGTGTAGGAAGAAGGAGATGAGAGTGGAAGGTTGAGAGAGAGTGCCCTTTCTTGTAAGTTGACGTGCGACATAATTCCTCGAAATAATAAAATCCTCTGCAACTCCGTGGACGTAGGCAGTTTGCTTAACCACGTAAATGGGTGTGTTCTTTTCTGGTGAAAAATTTTTCGTTCTATTTTTTCATTTCATCCATCGTTTTATATATCACAATAAAATAACAGTATTGTATATCCTACACCGACACTTTTGAATACCGCTGAAATGTGTTAAATATTGTTTTAGTAGATATTTTTATAGCGTTTTTAAGTACTACTTCTAGATAATTGCCATTAAAACTCATTTTTTTAGTAGTTAAGATCTAGTTGAGATCCTCACTTTTGTATTAACATTTCGATAATAAAAATATTATTATTTTCTTTTGAAAAACAAAGCAATATTACTCATATTTAAGAAAATCTCGATGTTTATCCGTGTCTCATAAAATAAAGTATTTTAACTAGACAAATTTGAAAAATATAAGATCATTCTATTGCAAGATCACTAGTTTATTGAGATATCTAAAAATACTATAAAATTGTCTCATGTATTTTTTTGGGTCATTTGTTGGATTTTTTAATATTTTGGAAGAAAATGACTTCAATTCACATTAAAAATCATCAATAAATTGATCATATATCTAAACATTCAAAAAAGGACTTGTGGTGGGTGCTACTCCTATCATTTTGATACTTCTAAAGATCTATTTAATACGGCCAAACCTTTATCATCAATCAATTTCATTGTCTAATTTCAATGATAATGTTGACATCCTTAATAATTTCGGGGTATTTGTATACATACGACACAAATCTTATATGTTTAAATATCAACACGTAAACATTTATATTTTCATCTCAAAATTTTAAAATCAAATACAAAACATCATCATAGTAACTTGTTAAAAGTGAAATTCACATTTTCATGCATAGGTTTAAATATCAAACTTTAGGTGTTTGATATATAATTGCATAGGAATTGTGCGGTATGTATGTAAATTTATCAATAATTTATGTCTATTATATAAAGGGCTCCTTTGTAATCCCTGATTTTAGTAATATATATATATATATATATATATATATATATATATATATATATATATATATATATATATATATANCAGTACACGAGGACAGGAGAATCTTTTTAACATATATAAAATAATTAAATGAAATAATTATGATATAAAGGACTTTCATGAATTTGTGTGCCCGAACCATTATAAATAGTTCTTGGGGTAAGGAAGGTTTGTGTCGTTTCCTTTTCTTTTTGCTTCTTTAGTCTTCCTTTTCGTGGCTATCACGATATCTGATGAGAGAGCACCAACAACCGATAAAAGTGTCCTCCTCAAAGCAATGAGTGATATGCAGGCGAAAGCTCGCAAACCCGACTCGAAGCGAAAATCAACATGTGTGGCTTTCAAGGGAGGTTTAATTAAAAAGCAAATTGTGTCGGGATCAAGAACGAGGGCAAACAAAGATCAACTTGGGTCTTCAGATTTTTTTACATGTCCATTACAGGGGGAAGCTGCAGAGGAGGCTGGAAGGCATACCGACAATCCTTTTTGGAGACACCCATTGGAGGAGGCTACTCCTGCCCAAAGGCGAGGAAGTTCCGTTCAGAATTTCACGGGGACTATGCAGTAATCGAAAAAGGCTAGTTATTCTTCTGCAGATGGAGGACTGAAGGTGATGTGATCCCCGTTGACGTTGCCGCCGGCTGAAGCTGGGACTCAGCAGCAATCGCAAAAGGCTAGTTTTTCCTTTGCGGGTGGAGGACTTGAGGAGACCGATGAGGACTTCATCTCTTACACCACTTCTGAATGGTGTCTGGTTTTGGGTATGTAGTTTGAATCATGCTTTTACTATCCCTTTTGCAGTTGCAGAAGCTCTGACGATCGTTTCTAGTTCCTCAGACACTAACACCTACTCTGAGGGTGGTGTGGCCTTTGTGGATCTGGCTGAGGAGAGTGGAGCGAATACTAAGGAGCAGGTTGCTTTGGAACAATGGACAATGGAGCCAGCGTTGTGGACCAGAGGAAAGGGGTGAATTCTCCCTTGAGCAAAGGAAGGACTGTGGGCAGCTAAATTCCTTTTAGAGCAATAGCAAATGAGGCGACGCCTGAGGGGCGCTGGGTGTATGTCGACTTTCTCGTGCGTCGTCTTATTGAAATGGAAGAGCACTTTCTTCGTCTCATAGTACAACCTTGGGTGGAGATAACGATAATGGAATTGCTGAGGTCTTGGAGCAAGTCGATTGGGTGGAGAAAGAAGTCGTTGCACTTCGTGAGGAACTTGTTGTTTTTTTAGGGGAGATGATGGTTGGTCGTAGAAAGATAGCTTGATTGTGTCATAATCTATCGGTCTTTAGAGAGGGTTTTGCTAACCAGCTAAGGGATAATTAGAAAGTCCTTATAAGTTGGGCGGTGAGTTTATGTATGAGCGATAGCGTCAATGATGGTTTGTCCTTGATAAAGCCGCAAACTGCCTCATAGTTAGATATTTCCTCTCTTAGTTATAATCGAGGGTGTGGTATAATACTCCCTCATTTTGTAAATAAATGAATAAATAAAATGTGAGTTTTCTATTTCTGGTAATGATTGCTTCTGCTCGAGTATTGTGCGGTTATTGTCACACCAGTCTTGTCGGTGGTGTTTTGTTTTTTCTTTATAATGATATTTTGTGTGTGTGTATATATATATATATATATATATATATATATATATATATATATATATATATATATATATATATATATATA
>JXCR01059971.1:91181-130599 GCA_002079205.1 Phalaenopsis hybrid cultivar
ATATATATATATGCATTATTGGTATGTTATAATATGTTTAGTTGTTTTTAAAACACTCAAAATTACTTTTAAAAATTTTGAGAATTTTTAAAAACAAGCTAGTTTGATTTTTTAAAAAATAAATTAAATTTTATATTAAAAAAAATACTAAACAAACATGTTTTTAAAATAAATGAAAAATAAAAAAAATAAAAGTAATCCCAAACATGCCCTAAATGTTCAAGATTTTAAAAGAATTCATTGAAGGGGATAATTTTTTTTATACAAGAGTTAATGTATCATTAAGAAATTTATATTATCGTGCATGAATCTTGATGCATTTTGAGCTAGGAATATTTCAAATTTAGATTCAAATTCATCCAAGCTCTGATTTTAACAAATTTACATGGCTAAACTGAGCATATGGATACGAGAAACTCAATGGCAACAAAAATGATTCAATCTAAGTCCAAATAAACGAAAATCAAACACTTAAATTGTAGTTGAGAAAACTGGCGCATCAATTGAAATGTTAAATAATATCAAAATTTAGCAAGTTTATAGTTAAATTGTGTGGCTTGATAAGAAGAAAAATCAAATCAGCTGGGTCAACAAGTAGAATCCAACAAGTCCAAGATCATTTAATTTTGAAGTCTTTAAGGCATTTAATTATTGAAAAAAGTATATGAGACCAATGGAATTAATGTAGATCGTCTGATGGGGTGTTTTAAGATCCTTGCTCAATTTTTTGAAATAGCACTCTCAAATGTGCACAATCAAATCGATGGTCGGCGCCTGCTCTTGCCTTCCAGGCCGCACACGAGGTTGGCACGCATCCTTCGGATCGCTCTGTCGACCCAGCTCATGAAGTCGCCGCCTCCGGCAGCTGCAGGCTCCTCCGCCATTGCTAGCAGCCTCTGCCACTTACATTGTCGTTGCCACTATTAGTGGTGGCCGCCGCCATCCCTGTAAAACAAAAAAAAAGAAAACTTCAATTTTTGCTAACTTTTGGGGAATTTTGCCTAATTTTCGTGTTTTTGATAATTTTTGGATGAACAAATAAAATCACACAAAAATTGAGGGGAAACTAATATGTCATTAACAAAATTTTGTCATTTGACATGAATCTCGAGGTGATTAGCATGAATCTCAGAGCACTTTTTAAATAAATACCTTAAAACTCAAATTAAAAATCTTCAAAAACTCTAATTTTAGTAAACTTTTAGTCGAACTGACAGCTTGATGAGACAAATCCAATGACACCAAAATTGGTCAAAACTGAGTCCAAACAAGCCTGGTTCAAACTGTTAAACCACTTTTGAATGCTTTGGAGGCTAAAAAAAAGTTCAAATAGATTTCAAATCTGACAAACTTATTGTCAAATCATGTGTCTCGGTGAGACAAGTCTAATAAGCCGGAGATTGCTCAATTATGATATCGATAAAATACTTAAATGCTACATAATATTGTCCGACTAGGGGAATCTCTCCAAGTCTTCCAACAGAGAGGTCCAAATTCATTTCTTATTTGCAGGGAGGTCACTCTTCCAAACTCTACATATAGAGCCTTACCCTCTTCGTGAAAAGGGATCTAGAAATTGAACCGAAGGATGGAGGAGAAGAGCTTGACTTGGACCAGGATAAGAAGAAGGAAAAATTTAAGGTGGTTTTAAATTGATGACCTGACAAAC
This sequence comes from Phalaenopsis hybrid cultivar, assembly GCA_002079205.1. Lineage (NCBI taxonomy): Eukaryota > Viridiplantae > Streptophyta > Magnoliopsida > Asparagales > Orchidaceae > Phalaenopsis > Phalaenopsis hybrid cultivar. The sequence continues at coordinate 92,851 of JXCR01059971.1, forward strand.
GCTTCCCACTCCTACAACCGCTGATCACTGTTGATCACCGCTTACCGGTTATCGTTGGCCACTGTCAACCACCCCCTGCTCATTCTAACAAAGCCCCTTATGGAGTAACAATGTGTGAGGTGGAGTAATGAAGCACCGTGCAGAATAACGACCAAAGTCATTGAGTAATGAAGCACCCTACAAAGTAGGGCATCATTGTAAACATGGTTCAAAATTACACTCTGAATATATTGTAATGGCACACCCTGAATACAGTGCAACAATGCACCCCAAAAATGGTGTAATGACATACGCCAACAATGGTGTAACAATGCACCCTACAAAAGATGTAACGAAGCTCTCCAAATGCTGCAAAAAAACCCCCCGAAGGTGTAACAACGCTCCTTATATATGGTGACTTTCTCCGAACTCTTAAAATTCTCTCCTCACATCTCTCCAACTAGATCTACGTGGCCAACTACAACTTACGTTGTCCATAGCTCATACAACTCTTAACTTTGACTTATATAACCTAGAAATATTATTACACCACACTACTACGACCTATGTGATTGAATACAAACTACGTGATACATAGCTCATGTAGCTCCTAACCCTGACCTCTATGACCAATGAGTATTATCACAACCCACCACTATGACCTATGCGACCAACAATGGCCTATGTGACCCACAACTCACTACTACGACATTTGTGGTTAACCGATATTCCAGAAGCAACCATCTATGTTTTATATAACTAACTACTATCATGACTGTTAACTATGGACTCTCTAATCATTTGGCGCAATTGTCATCGTCTACAACATCCATGACAGACTACTGTCTTCATAACAATAGACTACGGTATTTGCGACTCGTTACAAATATTATCGTTGAAATATTGTTGTACATACAATTGTAATTAGCTACAGTCTTTTTCTATCGAAATTTTTTCTCGTAAAAAAATTGAGGTGTCACATCCTTCTTCTCGTTTATATGTGTGTGTTGGATCTTCATCCAACACTAAGATGCTAATTTATTGCACTTCTGCCACAAATTTTCTAACACAACAATATTAATATAATTTCAATTAATAAATATTTTCATTATCATTTTTTAATAATTTATAAAATTAACTAAGAAATAGCTAAACAAATCAAAACAAAAATAATTAAACTTTAATTAACTCATCTTTTTTAATAAATGAATCAATGGCATTATAAAAATATTTTTGAGTTAGAGAACTACTTAGAAAAGCAAATAATAGATGTAGAAGCATTAGAATAAAGGTTAGAAGTTTTACCAAAGACAGCATTACTAGAATTAATGTTACTAACAAAAATCATATTGAATTTCATTAGCCAAAATAATATTATCAGCTGCAAAAAAAGTAATTTCAGAAAGAATAATTGTAAACCTATCAGCTGCAAAAAAAGTAACTTTATAATAACACTATAAAGAGATGTAGACCTAATGTTATTAAAAGTCTTACAATCATATTTTTTTAAGAATAATAATAATGCCAATATGTTTAACTCTATGATTAAGATTAGAATTATGAAAAAAAAATGTTTAATGACAGTAGCACAATTCAAACAAGTAATATGTCAAGTATCGTTAAAAGAATTTTGAAGCAGAAGTATCTGGTAGAGGAGACTTATCAGAACCAATTAAAAAAACATGCTTAATCAAATCATGAAAAGTCTTGATAAAGGAAAATACAATCATCATTAGAAATATAATTTCAAATACAAAACATACACATGATCATAAGGAAGATAATCACCATAATGAGAATGATAAATGGCCGGGTTATTTCAAAAAGAGAATGCTTATTGGGCCGGGCAATGGCCACCACATTGAAAGCCACCTTTGGATACAAATTGCCACTTTACTTGGCAAAAACTTTAAAATCATTGTCTTATAGGCTTCATATTTTGGAGTAAAATTGAAGAACTATACAAAAAAAGGGGAATTTACATAAATAACTCCTAAATAATATTTATTTATTTATCTAACACTCAAAGTTTACTTTTCTAAATTCATTCCACTCAATTTTCTCATATCAACTTTGAAAAAGTGAAAAACACTATGACAAATATATAAAAATCAAATTTTTAGGCATGTAAATACATAGGAATTGGGTGATATGTATGCATTTCTTTGAATTAATTGATAGATAATATTCTCACTTGCTTCTTGTGAGACTTAGCTAGACGGTCGGGTTATATTTTGACAATTTTTAAATCAAAATGATATATTTATGCATGACATAATTAAATTATTAAAAATTTGATAAAAGTGAAAAGTATTGGTTGGGGTTATATAATGAATTTAGATATTTGAGTGAGAATTTGAAAAAAAATAAGAAAAAGTATATCGAATTTGTAAATAACAATATTTGGGGAGCTATTTATGTAAATGGCCCCATAAAAAAATACTAAGGAAAATTCACAGAGCTTGCTACAAATTATAAACTTCATTGATTAAAATATATAAAATTATTATTTTTTGAAAAAAAAAAATAATAATATAATATCAACAAAAAGGGCAGAATCAATCTTTTTTTCAGTGGACAAAATTTTAAATAATTAAATAATAATATAATAATGGATAAAAATGTAAATGTTATAAATTTTTAATTAAATTACTTAAATAAATTATTGAAAAAGATTCTTTAAGTCAGGAGTCCTTTCTAAAGAGAGAAATTAAAATTGTGAGCGTGAAATTACTCCCGCTGGGCGTAAATAAATTCATCCTTATTGATCATAAAAATTATTTCATACCTGTCCGATCTCCACCATTGGTGCAAAGATGTATTTTGGTAATCCTTTTTTTTTTTTGAAACAAAAAATTGATGAATAGCGGAGATCAGACGGCTGTATACACAGTCCTTATGGAATAATTTTTCTGTTGATCAAGGTTAGGTGTTGATGACTCGAGATTGATCGAACAATATGATAATTGAAGGATATTTATGTAATACCATAGGAATTAGCGTTAGAATTTTAAGTGTGGATTCAGACTCGTTGTCCTCCCTTCTCCTGTTCATGAGATACTCTTCGTATTCTCCCTTTTCTTCTAATTTATCTTTCTCTCATTTATTCAAGAATTTTGAGATCGTTTTTTTTTTTTAATTTTTTTATTTTATTTATTTATATTTAGATTTGAATCAAAATATATTTGATATTTTTAATTAAGACATAGTTTTTATCTTAAGAAAATAGATCAAAACACATAAAAATTATTTTTGAGAGTTTTAAAAAATTTGTTAATTTATTTTTATAAATAAAAATAAAAATATATAAAAAATACACTAAATAAATATATTTTAAAAAACATAAATAATCCAATCAAGTCCTTAAGGCCACTTTAGGATCAATGCTCACATAGAACACATAATTTTAACCTTGAAAATTAAATTGAAAAGCTGATGGGGCTCTAAATTATGTATGAACATCTTATCAAAATGAATCCTACTTAAAGCAAGAATGGCACACCTAGAAAGGGGAGGGGTGGAGGAGCTAGGCACTTTTAGATGAAGAAAACCTAGATGTGGAATTTGAAAAGACTGAACTTGTAAGTGGTGTAAAAATCAAAAGTTAATAAGACAGCAAGAAAGAAAGCCATGTAGGGACGATACAAGCATAGTATTTACACGAGTGGGTCTCCAATCAAGCTTATATTCATGCTTAGTGTCTGCTCCAATTAATATATTCACACTTCCAGAACTCTTACAATTATTACAATAAAGTTTTGTCATATTTGTCAAGATGAAAAGCTGAAAACGAAATTTGAAAAAAGAACCTGGAACAATCTTCCTGTACATCAAGAATGCGTCGGCGTGAATGTCTTGGAGAACCAACAGTCCAGAAAGAATGGAGTACAACAAAAGAGGGCCAACCGACAGTAAATCAAGAGGCCCCACTTATCCAGTTAGATGCAGTCATCTAAACCAAGGACGAAGGCTAACCGAGCTAAGAGAAAGACAGAAAGAACTATTTAACTCTGAAGCGATTGAACTATAGCAAGTCAGTGATTATCCGAGCTAAACACCATTAGAAAGCGAAGTCATTGATCAAGCTCTCGGTAAATCTGACTCGAGGGAAGAATCCGGTTCGTCGACATCACCAGCCGTCTTGCGGGTGCCCCCAAGCCTCCTCATCAGAGAATAAGAATTGGCAATGGAATAGAGTTTGATAGTAATCTTGAAGGATTCCCTCTTTAAGGAATGAACTATCTATCGACTTACAGTGTTCACCTTCTGCTCGATAGTCTAGTCGTATTCTGCTAACAATAACATCCCGTCTAAGGATCAAGAGTTGATAGTAAGATTCGATCAACCGAATGGCATGGTCTAGCATATCATGTCAATTTTGCCGACCCGAAACTAATCAAGATTAGCTCGTCGGTGGCACTGACTCAGTTTAGTCAACTGAATTATCCTTACCAAGTCAAAATTATGCTAGCCCAACCAACCGAGTCATAAGGAAACTGAGGAATAGAGCAATCATGTCGTGGTATGGAGGTCATCACAACTCATCACGATGACATATGCAACCAATAATGACCAACATGGTTCTCAACTCATTTAGCACTCGGCTTTGGCTCCTTCGGCTCACAGACGTCATCACAGCTCACCACTATGACTTATATAACCAACTATGACATACATATTCCACAACTCGTGCAACTCTCTGCTATGACCTTTGTGGCTAACCAACAGTCCTGAGGCAACTATTTATAGCCCACATGACCAACTACTATCTTGGTTTCCAATTACAACTTCGATGACGAGCTAGCACTACAATCCTCGTCTACATCATTCACGACGAATGACTGCCTCCACAACAATCAACTACACTCATTACAATTCGATGAAACATGGTAGTACATTTTATATATTAATTGTCTTTGTAATTTCATCTTCTTAATTCAGAAGAAGAGTAGACATGTGTACTCACCATTCATATTCGATTATTACAATTGGGCTAGGCCTCGTGAGTTTTTTCTTTTTCCAAGATTTTTTACGTAAAAACTTTTAGTGCCCCTACCGGTTATCTTCTTTCATCTGACCATATGTTGGACTCTCATAAAACGCTAAGATAATAATTCATTACTCTACCGCCATGAACCTTCTTGCATGCATCAATTATATTGATACAATTTCAACTCAAAAATATCTTCATAATTATGCTTTAATAATTTATAAAATTAATAAATAAAATAAGCTAACAAAATCAAAATAAAAAATAATAAAACTTTAATTTACTTAATGCTTTTTACGTTCACATTCATTGCTAGTGATTTGATACCTTAGATTAATATAATGTTCTCATCTAATTATAAAAACAAAATCATACCAACAATTTTATGAAAATTAAGTTGATGTTGAGAGAAGACTTAACTCAGATGCACTGCAGAGACATAGATATATGATCATCATTGAAGTTAACTTTTTTTAATTATTACTTTAATTAGGTTAGTTAGGCACCCCTAAGTAGGGGTGTATACAAGTTGAGCCGAGCTCAAGTTAGACATGACTTGAGCTTAGTTGGTTGTCAAGCTAAATTCGAGTTAGACATGACTTGAGCTTAGCTTGTTTTACAAAATGCAATTTTGAGCTCAAGCTCGAGCTTAATTTGAGGTACTGACACTAGGCTTGTGAGCGAGCTAATTGCAAGCTCGAACAAATTTGCCATCTGAGGTCAACGGAGATACCATCTAAGTGTTCAATGGTGGGAGAGTATGAGAAGTGCACGTCGAGGCAATTGATCGCAGAAGAAGACATCGATGTGACAAGAATCTGGTTGTCATGCTAGCTCGCGAGCCAATGAGCCAAGCCTCTACGAGCTCGAACTAGAGGCAGCGGCTCGATAAGTTTGACTAACAAATTCGTTAACAAGTCCAGCTACACAGCTCCAGTCTACTCGCGAAAGTTACAAATCTATTCCCTAGCTTGACCTCCACATTATTGCTGTGCTTGAATCATTAAACTCTGAAAATAAATATTCATATATAGCCTGAAGTGGATACAATTTACCGAATCGAACCACACACTTAACACACAGCTTTTTTAATTAGCTCCAGCAACATTGACATGAGAGAGTTTGAGCAGCAGGTCGTACAAATTTCTGAACTAAGAGCCAAGAGAAAGGAGAAGGATGTTTGCTCGGTTCATTAAACTTTCAGGAAAATCGCAGCAATTGTCAGCTAAAAAATGAAATTTGGGGGGTTGATATTTATGTTAATGCATAGGAATTAGGTGTGGTGGGCATCTAAAAGCCAATTTATCTTTTTAAGAAATGATGGATGATAATTCATAAAAGTATCTAATTAGAATTTTCTGCATTCGGTGTCCGATCTCTACCTATTATCACTGCAAATATGTGTTTCGATAGGCCTCATTTTTTATTTTTTTATTTTTTTAGGACCCACTGAAATACATATTAGCGGTGATGAGCAGTTGAGATCGGACACCGCATGTATTTCTGCATGAGATGCCCGTATGGATTAATTTTTCGTACATATGAATGTTTAGGCATATATAAATACATAAAAAATTATGAGACATATAAATACATAAAAAAACTTTTCGCTGGGCTATATCCTGGAATACTCTTGAACAGTAGCTAGCGAATTAGGATGAGTCACCTAGAGCCTAGGCAAAAGCTGATGCTTAGATTCTCCAATGGATAACTATGATGACAAAGTTGAGTTGAATCTTTGAGCTTGCCAGCTGCATGAATTAAGAACTCGGGTACAGACTTGCCAAATAGCCGCCATAATCTGATTTTAGTTGGGGAAATTTACCTACAACCCACACATTTCTTATCTGTTTATACATCAAACACCTCAAGTTTGATATTTATATATATATAACTTTGGTGTGATAAATTTATGCATAAAAAGGATGCTTTACTTTTAAAAAGATGATGATAATGGCTCTAGATGTAATGTTAAAAGATATGAGTGCTGTGCATGTAAACATGATGTTTAGGTGTTAGGTAAATACATGATAATTGTATGATATGAATATATTAGATAAGTTTAAAAAGCTTTATGAAGCTTTTTAAAAATCAGTAACTTCTATATATATATACATATGTGTGTGTGTGTGTGTGTGTGGTACTGTCGCGTATTCGAATCAGTTGGTCGGGCATCTGCTTATCAGATGTAAGTCACTTCTGGTCTGGGGTTCGATTCTCTTTGAGTGAAGGGTATGGTACTCAAATTCTTAGGCGCATGAGAGATGACCAAGACCCATATTATAGCCTCCGGTCATTCCTTTTGAACATATATATATATATATATATATATATATATATATATANTGGGGTTTAAAAGAAGAGTAAGCACAATTTGTCAAAAAGCTTAAATCAAAGAAGAATAACAAAGAGAAGATGTATTAAATCAAATAAAATTGGAAAAGCAAAATGGTAAAAAACATGTAATGATAGTTCCATAAATCTCTTTTCCATAGCAAGCACAATTCCTATGTATTTACATACATGCCAATCTATTGCCATGTATTTCAAAATCTGACCCCTAAATTTCAATTTTTTGCATGCCTACAGCATTACCTATGAATGAAATGGAGTATTTCACATTTTAAAAGTAAAAATGTTGGTATTTTTCATTTGTTTGAAATATCTGGGTGAATAAATACCTTCAAACTCAAATTAAAAATCATCAAAAACTCTATGTCATTAACATATTTTTGGATGAACAAATAAAATCACCCAAAAACTGAGGGGAAACTAATATGTCATTAACAAACTTTTGTCATTTGGCATAAATCTCGAGGGATTAAAATGAATCTCAGAGCACTTCTTAAATAAATACCTTCAAACTCAAATTAAAAATCATCAAAAACTCTAATTTCAGTAAATTTTTAGTCGAACTGACTGCTTGATGAGATAAATCCAATGACACCAAAATTGGTCAAAACTGAGTCCAAACAAGCCCAAATCAAGCTGTTAAACCACTTTTCAAAGCTTTGGAGGCTAAAATGAAGTTCAAATAGATTTCAAATATAACAAGCTTATTGTTAAATCATGTGTCTCGGTAAGACAAATCCAATAAGCCGGAGATTGCTCAATTATGACATAGTTAAAATACTTAAATGCCTACATAATAATGTCCGACTAGGGGGATCTCTCCAAGTCTTCCAACAGAGAGGTCCAAATTCATTTCTTATTTGCAGGGAAGTCACTCCCAAACTCTACATATAGAGCCTTACCCTTTTCGTGAAAATAGATCTAGAAATTGAACCGAAGGATTGAGGAGAAGAGCTTGAGCTGGACCGGGAGAAGAAGAAGACAAATTTTAGTGTGGTTTTAAATTGATGACCCGACAAATGCTTGCCACTCTGACAACCGCTGACCACTGTTGATCACTGCTTACAGGTGTTGGCCACTGTCAACCGCCCCCTTCTCATTCTAACAAAGCCTCTTATGGAGTTACAATGTGTGAGGTGGAGTAATAAAGCACTGTGCAGAGAAACGACCAAAGTCATTGAGTAATGATGTACCCTACAAAGCAGGGCATCATTGTAAACATGGTTCAAAAACACACTCTAAATATATTGTAACGGCACACCCTGAATACGGTGCAATAATACACCCAAAAAATGGTGTAATGACACACACAAACAATGGTGCAAAAGATGTAACGATGCTCTCCAAATACAATGCAACCCCCTCCCCATATATGGCGACTTTCTCCGGACTCCTAAAATTCTCTCCTCACATCTCTCCAACTAGATCTACGTGGCCAACTACAACTTACGTCGTCCATAGCTCATGCAACTCTTAAATTTGACCTATATAACCTACAAATATTATTACACCACACTACTACGACCTATGTGATTGAATACAAACTACGTGGTACATAACTCATGTACCTCCTAACCCCGACCTCTATGGCCAACGAGCATTATCACAACCCACCACTATGACCTATGTGACCAACGGCGGCCTACGTGACCCACAACTCACTACTATGACATTTGTGGTTAACCGATGCTCCAGAAGAAACCATCTATGTCCTATATGACCAACTACTACCATGACTTTCAACTATGGACTCTCTAATCATCTGACGCAATTGTTATCGTTTACAACATCCATGACAGACTACTGTCTTCATGACAATCAACTATGATATTTGCGGCCCGTTACAACTATTATCGTTGAAATACTGTTGTACATAAATATTGTAATTCAAGCCGCTCTTATTGAAGAGGAGAGTGCATATGCATTTACAATTGTAATCAACTACGGTTTTTTTCCCTCGAAATTTTTTCACGTAAAAATTTGAGGTGTCACATCTTTCTTCTCTTTTATATGTGTGTGTTGGATCTTCGTCCAACACTAAGATGCTAATTTATTACACTTCTTCCACAAATTTTCCAACACAACAATATTAATATAATTTCAATTAATAAATATTTTCATTATCATTCTTTAATAATTTATAAAATTAACTAAGAAATACCTAACCAAATCAAAACAAAAAAAAAATTAAACTTTAATGAACTTATCTTTTTTAATAAATGAATCAATGGCATTATAAAAATATTTTTGAGTTAGAGAACTACCTGATTTAGAAAAGCAAATAATAGATTTAGAAGCATTAGAATAAAGGTTATAAGTTTTAGCAAAGACATCATTACTAGAAGTAATGTTACTAACAAAAATCATATTGAGTTGACTAAAAATAGAAAGATCATCAGCATAAATTAACAGAGAAATAATCTCATTATTAAAAGAAAGAACGTTAACATAATCATCAAAATCCTGATAATCAAGTAAACAAGAAAAGACTCCATAACAATGGTGAAGAGGTAATGGGAAAGAGAGCATACTTGTTGAAGACCTGAGGCAGTGGGGAAATAGTCTCTCATATCAATATTGATAATAACAAAAAAAATTAACATCAGCAGTACAAGTTTTAATCCAATGAATAAAAATAATGGAAAAGCCCAGACATTTCATTCTATTATAAAGAGATTTATTGAAATTATCAAAATCTTTTTTCAAGACAATTTTAACACACAAATTTTTATGAGAGTTAATATATTTAAAATCATATTGAATTTCATTAGCCAAAATAATATTATCAGCAATGTCATGATCTTTAATAAAAGCAGCTTGAGCAAGATGAACAATTTCAGAAAGAATAAGTGCAAACCTATCTGCTGCAAAAAAAACAAAGCAACTTTATAATAGCACTGTAAAGAGATGTAGACCTAATATTATTAAAAGTCTTATAATCATATGTGCTTAACTCTATGAGTAAGATTAGAAGTATGAAAAAAAAAGTTTAATGGCAGTAGCACAATTCAAACAAGTAATATGTCAAGTATAGTTAAAGAATTTTGAAGCAAAAGCATCTGGCAGAGGAGACTTATTAGAACTTGATAAAAGAAAATACAATCATCATTAGAAATATAATTTCAAATACAAAACATACACATGATCATGNACAAAGCAACTTTATAATAGCACTATAAAGAGATGTAGACCTAATATTATTAAAAGTCTTACGATCATATGTGCTTAAGTCTACGAGTAAGATTAGAAGTATGAAAAAAAAAAAGTTTAATGGCAGTAGCACAATTCAAACAAGTAATATGTCAAGTATGGTTAAAGAATTTTGAAGCAAAAGCATCTGGCAGAGGAGACTTATCAGAACTTGATAAAAGAAAATACAATCATCATTAGAAATATAATTTCAAATACAAAACATACACATGATCATGAGGAAAATAATCATCATAATGAGAAAGATAAATGGCCGGGTTATTTCAAAGAGAGCATGCTTATTGGGCCGGGCAATGGCCACCAATTTGAACTTCAGCATTGGATACAAATTGCTATTTTACTTGGCAAAAAATTTAAAATCATCGTTTTATAGGCTTCAAATTTTGGAGTATAATTGAAGAATTAAACAAAAAAAAGGAGAATTTACGTAAATAACACCTAAATAATATTTATTTATTTATCTAACACTCAAATTTTACTTTTCTAAGTTCATTCCACTCAATTTTCTTATATCAACTTTGAAAAAGTGAAAAACACTACGACAAATATATAAAAATCAAATTTTTAGGCATGTAAATACGTAAGAATTGGGTGGTATGTATGTATTTCTTTGAATCAGTTGATAGACAATATTCTCGCTTGCTTATTGTGAGACTTAGCTGGACGGNATTCATTCACTCAATTTTCTTATATCAACTTTGAAAAAGTGAAAAACACTAGGACAAATATATAAAAATCAAATTTTTAGGCATGTAAATACGTAAGAATTGGGTGATATGTATGTATTTCTTTGAATCAGTTGATAGACAATATTCTCGCTTGCTTATTGTGAGACTTAGCTGGACGGTCGGGTTATATTTTGACAATTTTTTAATCAAAATGATATATTTATGCATGTCACGATTAAATTATTAAAAATTTGATGAAAGTGAAAAATATTGGTTGGGGTTTTATAATGAATTTAGATATTTGAGTGAGAATTTGAAAAAAAAATAAGAAAAAGTATATCAAATTTGTAAATAGTAATATTTGGGGAGCTATTTATGTAAATGGCGCCATAAAAAATTACTAAGGAAAATTCACAGAGCTTGCCACATATCATAAACTTCATTGATTAAAATATATAAAATTATTATTTTTGAAAAATAAAATAATATCAACAAAANTAATTTTTTAATCAAAATGATATATTTATGCATGTCTCGATTAAATTATTAAAAATTTGATAAAAGGGAAATATATAGGTTGGGGTTTTATAATGAATTTAGATATTTGAGTGAGAATTTGAAAAAAAATAAGAAAAAGTATATCGAATTTGTAAATAGTAATATTTGGGGAGCTATTTATGTAAATGGTGCCATAAAAAATTACTAAGGAAAATTCAAGAGCTTGCAACATATCATAAACTTCATTGATTAAAATATATAAAATTATTATTTTTGAAAAATAAAATAATATCAACAAAAAGGGCAGAATCAATCTTTTTTTCAGTGGACAAAATTTTAAATAATTAAATAATAATATAATAATGGATAAAAATGTAAATGTCATAAATTTTTAATTAAATTACAGATTCATTAAGTCAGGAGTCCTTTCTAAAGAGAGAAATTAAAATTGTGAGCGCAAAATTACTCCCGTTGGGTGTAAAATCATAAAAATTATTTCATACATGTCCGACGTTCATCAGAGCAAATATGTATTTTGGTGAGTCTCATTTTTAATTTTTCTTTAAAAAAAATTTGATGAACTGTGAAGATCGGATCCATGTGGAATAATTTTTCTGTTGATCAAGGTTAGGGGTCGATGACCCGAGATTGATTGAACAGTATGATAATTGAAGGATATTTATGTAATATCATAGGAATTAGCGTTAGAATTTTATGTGTGCATTCAGACTCGTCGTCCTCCCTTCTCCTGTTCATGAGATACTCTTCGTATTCTCCCTTTTCTTCTTATTTATCTTTCTCTCATTTATTCAAGAATTTTGAGATCATCTTTTTTTATTTTTTAAAATTTTTATTTTATTTATTTATTTATTTTTAGATTTGAATCAAAATATATTTGATATTTTTAATTAAGACATAGTTTTTATCTTAAGAAAAAAAGATCAAAACACATAAAAATTATTTTCGAGAGTTTTAAAAAATTTGTTAATTTATTTTTATAAATAAAAATAAAAATATATAAAAAATACGCTAAATAACTATATTTTTAAAAACATAAATTTAATCCAATCAAGTCCATAAGGCCACATTAGAATCAATGCTCACATAGAACACATAAATTTAACCTTGAAAATCAAATTGAAAAGCTGATGGGCTCTAAATTATGCATGAACATCTTATCAAAATGAATCCTACTAAAAGAGAGAATGGCACACCTAGAAAAAGGGGAAGGGAGGAGCTAGGCACTTTTAGATGAAGAAAACCTTGANATAAATTGAAAAGCTGATGGGCTCTAAATTATGCATGAACATCTTATCAAAATGAATCCTACAAAAAGAGAGAATGGCACACCTAGAAAAAGGGGAAGGGAGGAGCTAGGCACTTTTAGATGAAGAAAACCTTGATGTGGAAATTGAAAAGACCAAACATGTAAGTGGTATAAAAATCAAAAGCTAATAAGACTGCAAGAAAGAAAGCCATGTAGGGAAAGAAAGCCATGTAGGGACGATACAAGCATAGTATTTACACGAGTGGGTCTCCAATCAAGCTTATATTCATGCTTAGTGTCTGCTCCAATTAATATATTCACACTTCCAGGACTCTTACAATTATTACAATTAAATTTTGTCATATTTGTCAAGATAAAAAGCTGAAAACGAAATTTGAAAAAAGAACCTGGAACAATCTTCCTGTACATCAAGAATGCGTCGGCATGAATGCCTTGGAGAACCAACAGTCCAGAAAGAATGGAGTACAACAAAAGAGGGCCAACCCACAATAGATCAAGAAGCCACACTTATCTAGTTAGATGCAGTCATCTAAGCCAAGGACAAAGGCTAACCGAGCTAAGAGAAAGACAAAAAAAAAAACTATTTAACTCTGAAGCGATCGAACTATAGCAAGTCAGCGAGCATCAGAGCTAAACACCATTAAAAAGCGAAGTCATCGACCAAGCTCTCGGTAAATTTGACCCGAGGGAAGAATCCAGTTCGTCGACATCACCAGCCGTCTCGCGGGTGCCCCCAAGCCTCCTCATCAGAGAATAAGAATTGGCAATGCAATAGAGTCTGATAGTAATCTTGAAGGATTCCCTCTTTAAGGAATGAACTATCTATCGACTTACAGCGTTCACCCTCTGCTCGATAGTCTAGTCGTATTCTGCTAACAATAACATCCCGTCTAAGGATTAAGGGTTGATAGTAAGATTCGATCAACCGACCGACATGGTCTACCATACCGTGTCAATTTTGCCGACCCAAAACTAATCAAGATTAGCTCGTTGGTCGTACCGACTCAGTTTAGTCAACTGAATTATCCTTACCAAGTCAAAATTATGCTAGCCCAACCAACCGAGTCATAAGGAAACCGAGGAATAGAGCAATCATGTCGTGGTATGGAGGTCATCACAACTCATCACGACGACATATGCAACCCACAATAACCAATGTGGTTCTCAGCTCATTTAGCACTCGGCTTTGGCTCCTTTGGCCCACAGACGTCATCACAGCTCACCACTATGACCTATATAACCAACTACGACACACATAGTCCACAACTCGTGCAACTCCCTGCTACGACCTTTGTGGCCAACCAACACTCCTGAGGCAACTATTTATAGCCCACATGACCGACTACTACCTTGGTTTCCAATTACAACTTCGACAACGAGCTAGCACTACAATCCCCGTCTACATAATTCACGGCGAATGACTGCCTCTACAACAATCAACTACACTCATTACAATTCGATGAAACATGACAGTACATTTTATATATTAATTATCTTTGTAATTTCATCTTTCCTAATTTAGAAGAAGAGTAGACATGTGTACTCACCATTCATATTGTACTATTACAATTACGCTAGACCCCGTGATTTTTTTCTTTTTCCAAGAATTTTCACGTAAAAGCTTTTAATGCCCCTATTGGTTATCTTCTTTCATCTAACCATATGTTGGACTCTCATAAAACGCTAAGATGATAATTCGTTACTCCACCGCCATGGATTTTCTTGCATGCATCAATTATATTGATATAATTTCAACTCAAAAATATCTTCATAATTATGCTTTAATAATTTATAAAATTAACAAATAAAATAAGCTAACAAAATCAAAATAAAAATAATAAAACTTTAATTTACTTAAAGCTATTTACGTTCACATTCATTTTTAGTGATTTGATACCTTAGATTAATATAATGTTCTCATCTAATTATAAAAACAAAATCATACCAACAATTTTATGAAAATTAAGTTGACGTTGAGAGAAGACTTAACTCACATGCACTGCAGAGACTTAGATATATGATCATCATTGAAGTTATTTTTTTTTTAATTATTACTTTAATTAGGTTAGTTAGCACCCCTAAGTAGGGGTGTATACAAGTCGAGCTGAGCTCAAGTTAGACATGACTTGAGCTTAGTTGGTTGTCAAGCTAAGTTCGAGTTAGACATGACTTGAGCATAGNAATTATTACTTTAATTAGGTTAGTTAGGCACCCCTAAGTAGGGGTGTATACAAGTCGAGCTGGGCTCAAGTTAGACATGACTTGAGCTTAGTTGGTTGTCAAGCTAAGTTCGAGTTAGACATGACTTGAGCATAGCTAGTTTTACAAAAGGCAATTTTTAGCTCAATTTCGAGCTTGGCTCAAGGTACTGACACTAGGCTTGTGAGCGAGCTAATTGCAAGCTCGAACAAATTTACCATCTGAGCTCAACGGAGATACCATCTAAGTGTTCAACGGTGGGAGTGTATGAGAAGTGCACGTCGAGGCAATTGATCGCAGAAGAAGACATCGATGTGACAAGAATCTAGTTGTCATGCTAGCTCGTGAGCCAATGAGCCAAGCCTCTACGAGCTCGAACCAGAGCTAGCAGCTCGATCGGCTTGACTCACAAATTCGTTGACACGTCCAGCTCCACTGCTCCAGTCTACTCCCGAGAGTTGCAAATCTATTCCCTAGCATGACCTCCACATTATTGCTGTACTTGAATCATTAAACTCTGAAAATAAATATTCATATATAGCCTGAAGTGGATACAATTTACCGAATCGAACCACACACTTAACACAGCTTTTTTAATTAGCTCCAGCAACATTGACATGAGAGAGTTCGAGCAGCAGGCCGTACAAAGTTCTGAACTAAGTGCCAAGAGAAAGGAGAAGGATGTTTGCTCGGTTTATTAAACTTTCAGGAAAATTGCAGCAATTGTCAGCTCAAAAACGAATTTCGGGGGGTTGATATATATGTTAAGGCATAGGAATTAGGTGTGGTGGGCATCTATAGTGAATGATATTCTTAACTTGATGTTCAAAATCTGAGTGATATACATGTACATATGGAGAAATTATCCCATAAGAACATCCGCCTCTCATCACTGCAAATATGTATTTCGGTGGGTCTTATTTTTTTATTTTTTAAATTTTTTTTGGACCCACCGAAATACATATTAGCAGTGATGAGAGGTTGAGATCGAACACTGCATGCATTTCTACATGCGATGCCCGTTTGAAATAATTTTCCGTACGTACGAATGTTTAGGCATATATAAATACATAAAAAAACTTTTCGCTGGGCTATATCCTGGAATGCTCTTGAACAGTGGCTAGCGAATTAGGATGAGTCACCTAGAGCCTAGGCAAAAGCTGATGCTTAGGTTCTCCAATGGATAACTATGATGACAAAGTTGCGTTGAATCTTTGAGCTTACCAGCTACATGAATTAAGAGCTCGGGTACAGACTTGCCAAATAGCCGCCATAATCTGATTTTAGTTAGGGAAATTTACCTACAAACCACACAGTTCTTATCTGTTTATATATCAAACACCTCAAGTTTGATATTTATATATATAACACTTTGGTGTGATAAATTTATGCATAAAAATAATACTTTACTTTTAAAAAGATGATGATAATGGCTTTAGATGTAATGTTGAAAGATAAGAGTAGTGTGCATATAAACATGATGTTTAGGTGTTAGGTAAATACATGATAATTGTATGATATGAATATATATTAGATAAGTTTAAAAAGTTTTCTGAAGCTTTTTAAGAATCATTTTCTATATATATATATGTGTGTGTGTGTGTGTGTGTGTAGTACTGTCGCGTATTCGGATCAGTTGGTTGGACATCTGCTTGTCAGTTATAAGTCCCTTCTGGTCTGGGATTCGATTATCTTCGAGTGAAGGGTGTGGTACTCAAATTCTTAGGCGCATGAAGGATGGTCAGGGCCTGTATTATATATATATATATATATATANAATTTTTTTTTGTTATTATCAATATTGATATGAGAGGCTATTTCCCCACTGCCTCAGGTCTTCAACAAGTATACCTCTTCACCATTGTTATGGAGTCTTTTCTTGTTTACTTGATTATCAGGATTTTGATGATTATGTTAACGTTCTTTCTTTTAATAATGAGATTATTTCTCTGTTAATTTATGCTGATGATCTTTCTATTTTTAGTCAACTCAATATGATTTTTGTTAGTAACATTACTTCTAGTAATGATGTCTTTGCTAAAACTTATAACCTTTATTCTAATGCTTCTAAATCAGGTAGTTCTCTAACTCAAAAATATTTTTATAATGCCATTGATTCATTTATTAAAAAAGATAAGTTAATTAAAGTTTAATTTTTTTTTTTGTTTTGATTTGGTTAGCTATTTCTTAGTTAATTTTATAAATTATTAAAGAATGATAATGAGAATATTTATTAATTGAAATTATATTAATATTGTTGTGTTGGAAAATTTGTGGCAGAAGTGTAATAAATTAGCATCTTAGTGTTGGACGAAGATCCAACACACATATAAAAGAGAAGAAAGATGTGACACCTCAAATTTTTACGTGAAAAAATTTCGATAGAAAAAGACCGTAGTTGATTACAATTGTAAATGCATATGCACTCTCCTCTTCAATAAGAGGGGCTTGAATTACAATATTTGTGTACAACAGTATTTCAACGATAATAGTTGTAACGGGCCGCAAATACCATAGTTGATTGTCATGAAGATAGTAGTCTGTCATGGATGTTGTAGACGATAACAATTGCGTCAGATGATTAGAGAGTCCATAGTTGAAAGTCATGGTAGTAGTTGGTCATATAGGACATAGATGGTTCCTTCTGGAGCATCGGTTAACCACAAATGTCATAGTAGTGAGTTGTGGGTCACGTAGGCCGCCGTTGGTCACATAGGTCATAGTGGTGGGTTGTGATAATGCTCGTTGGCCATAGAGGTCGGGGTTAGGAGGTACATGAGTTATGTACCACGTAGTTTGTATTCAATCACATAGGTCGTAGTAGTGTGGTGTAATAATATTTGTAGGTTATATAGGTCAAATTTAAGAGTTGCATGAGCTATGGACGACGTAAGTTGTAGTTGGCCACGTAGATCTAGTTGGAGAGATGTGAGGAGAGAATTTTAGGAGTCCGGAGAAAGTCGCCATATATGGGGAGGGGGTTGCATTGTATTTGGAGAGCATCGTTACATCTTTTGCACCATTGTTTGTGTGTGTCATTACACCATTTTTTGGGTGTATTATTGCACCGTATTCAGGGTGTGCCGTTACAATATATTTAGAGTGTGTTTTTGAACCATGTTTACAATGATGCCCTGCTTTGTAGGGTACATCATTACTCAATGACTTTGGTCGTTTCTCTGCACAGTGCTTTATTACTCCACCTCACACATTGTAACTCCATAAGAGGCTTTGTTAGAATGAGAAGGGGGCGGTTGACAGTGGCCAACACCTGTAAGCAGTGATCAACAGTGGTCAGCGGTTGTCAGAGTGGCAAGCATTTGTCGGGTCATCAATTTAAAACCACACTAAAATTTGTCTTCTTCTTCTCCCGGTCCAGCTCAAGCTCTTCTCCTCAATCCTTCGGTTCAATTTCTAGATCTATTTTCACGAAAAGGGTAGGGCTCTATATGTAGAGTTTGGGAGTGACTTCCCTGCAAATAAGAAATGAATTTGGACCCCTCTGTTGGAAGACTTGGAGAGATCCCCCTAGTCCGACATTATTATGTAGGCATTTAAGTATTTTAACTATGTCATAATTGAGCAATCTCCGGCTTATTGGATTTGTCTTACCGAGACACATGATTTGACAATAAGCTTGTTATATTTGAAATCTATTTGAACTTCATTTTAGCCTCCAAAGCTTTTAAAAGTGGTTTAACAGCTTGATTTGGGCTTATCTGGACTCAGTTTTGACCAATTTTGGTGTCATTGGATTTATCTCATCAAGCAGTCAGTTCGACTAAAAATTTATTGAAATTAGAGTTTTTGATGATTTTTAATTTGAGTTTGAAGGTATTTATTTAAAAAGTGCTTTGAGATTCATTTTAATCGCCTCGAGATTTATGCCAAATGACAAAAGTTTGTTAATGACATATTTGTTTCCCCTCAGTTTTTGGGTGATTTTATTTGTTCATCCAAACATATGTTAATGACATAGAGTTTTTGATGATTTTTAATTTGAGTTTGAAGGTATTTCTTCACCCAGATATTTCAAACAAATGAAAAATACCAACATTTTAACTTTTAAAATGTGAAATACTCCATTTCATGCATAGGTAAGGTTGTAGGCATGCAAAAAATTGAAATTTAAGATTTTGAAATACATAGCAATAAATTGGTATGTATGTAAATACATAGGAATTGTGCTTGCTATGGAAAAGAGATTTATGGAACTATCATTACATGTTTTTTACCGTTTTGCTTTTCCAATTTTCTTTGATTTGATACATCTTCTCTTTGCTATTCTTCTTTGATTTAAGCTTTTTGACAAATTGTGCTTACTCTTCTTTTAAACCCAACTGTTGATTAAGAGGAGGTATATTTCAATTACGAGGCTGCATCTGGGTTTGTAACTATAGTTTCGAGNCCTTTCTAAATAAATCTCTTTTTTGAATCATGGAGATAATTGAAATAAGAGGGGATCCATAAAGTAAAAAAAAAATACAACAAAAATAGACCAAAAATTAAAAAAAAAAAAGCGTAGAGAACTTTCATGAAATAGCATTCGTGTGATAGCCCAAGAGCATATGTTCGAAAAGAGAGCAGATCGAAATNTCTTTCTAAATAAATCTCTTTTTTGAATCATGGAGATAAATTGAAATAAGAGGGGATCCATAAAGTAAAAAAAAAATACAACAAAAATAGACCAAAAATTTAAAAAAAAAAAAGCGGAGAGAACTTTCATGAAATAGCATTCGTGTGATAGCCCAAGAGCATATGTTCGAAAAGAGAGCAGATCGAAATTGTTTTGAAAACATATCAATGAAGAATATCATATGAAAGCAAACCACGACTAGAGAATCAAAATTTTGAGCTTGTTTTAGGTTCAAGAGTACTCCTAAAGAAATATATTCATTTGGTTAATTACATCTTCGAGGACGCCCAAAAATACTATCGATAGAAGGAGGTTCGCTTACAAAATTTATGTTGTCCAGCTATTTAGGAAACCAAAAGGATTTTAATCATTTCAAGTTGGAGAATCTCGATGTTAGGCACCCAAAGCACGTCAAAAAAAATCATTTTCCCATGCCCCCCAGAAAGTTGGCGCCACTAGGGTAACCACCAGGGTCAAGAGACATTGGCGCTTGGGTCATTTCTAGATTGTGAAAAAGCCTATTTCTAGCGTCGATTTGACTTGTAACTCTCTACTGTTCGGAGAGTTTCCTCCTACTTGAAGAAATGTATCTGCAAGCTCCGCGGTGATGAGATCCTTAAACCCTTCGTGTGTTCTTTCTTAGCCGACCCTAGTATTAGTTTTTGCCTAGGTGTTGTGGGTTTGGTTGCCAACATGAGGAAAGTTGGTCGGTCGACACTAGCGGGCACACCACATGCCTTTGTATTGGCCATTGATTTTCTAGAGAAAGCTCTAGGTTTGGAAGCTTTCGTTGAACATATTCCTAGGGAACCAGAGAGTTTCCCTAATGAGTTTTAGATATATACCTAAGAGGGTTGGAATCCCAATTTTTTCACAGCTTTAGAGCTTCCAACCCATCCTTGCAGGGGTTATGATAGTTCAATCTTGAAGAATGGGAAAAGCTTTGAAGCTAGGCCATTATAAAAGATTGTTGAAGTTTTGTAGGACGGAAAAATCATTGTAGCTTGTCCGCCATACAAACAATGAAAGACTTCTCCAACGAGAAATCAAAGAACGAATTTCTCCACATTTCTCACCAAAGCTAGAGGCGGCTATGTCGTGGATCTAAAAGCTATAACCCTAGGTACCTATGCGAGGTCATTAAAACAAGTTTGACATGTCGTCGAGTGTTTTTCTTTATTTGTGTTGCATATGTGTGTTCATTTGTTGCATTTTTGCAGGTGGATTAAGTCGCATATTATATGAGTGATCGCATGAGCACTTCAGTTCAATTGGCCACCCCGGTCTAATCCCCTTGGTTCGATCTCCTGATCTTTTTGGTTCGATTGACCACACTAGTTTGATCACTCGCTTTGGGTTTGATCGGCGGTCCCAACACGATCGACTCATTTTTCGGGCTAGATCATCCACCCGGACCTAATCTTCCAATCTTTGGGGTCTGATCGACCGCACTGGTTTGATCACCCGCTTAGAGTCCAATAGACCGTATGAGCCTGATCATCTCATTTTTCGGGCTCAATCAACCACCCTAGCCCGATCGCCTGATTTTTCTGGGTTTGATTAACCGTATCGGTTCAATCACCAGCTTTTAGTCCAATTTGCCGCCCCAATCTTGTTGGCTCATTTTTCTGGGCTTGATCAGCTACCCAAGTCTGATTGCTTGATTATTTAGGTTCGATAGACCACACTAGTTCGATCACCAGGTTTGGATCTAATCGATTGCCCTAGATTGATCGCTCAATCTTTTGGGTTTGACCGACTGCAGCGTCTCAATCACCGCTTTGGGTGCAATCGGCCGTCCTGGATCTATCACCCACTCTTATGGTTCGATCAATTGTCCCAGATCGATCAAACCAGCCTTTCAGTTTGGCCGACCATCATAGTCTGGTCGATCAATTACTTACATGCTTGTGTGTTTTTTTGTGTCATGTTGCATTTCTTTGCAACTGTATGAAAAATCTTTTGACTTTATGTCTNATTTCAGTTTGGCCGACCATCATAGTCTGGTCGATTAATTACTTATATGCTTGTGTGTTTTTTTGTGTCATGTTGCATTTCTTTGCAACTGTATGAAAAATCTTTTGACTTTATGTCTNGTTGGTTATTGTGGGTTGCATATGTCGTCGTGATGAGTTACGATGACCTCCATACCACGACATGATTGCTCTATTCCTCGGTTTCCTTATGACTCGGTTGGTTGGGCTAGCATAATTTTGACTTGGTAAGGATAATTCAGTTGACTAAACTGAGTCGGTACGACCAACGAGCTAATCTTGATTAGTTTCGGGTCGGCAAAATTGACACGATATGGTAGACCATGTCGGTCGGTTGATCGAATCTTACTATCAACCCTTAATCCTTAGACGGGTTGTTATTGTTAGCAGAATACGACTAGACTATCGAGCAGAGGGTGAACACTGTAAGTCGATAGATAGTTCATTCCTTAAAGAGGGAATCCTTCAAAATTACTATCAGACTCTATTGCATTGCCAATTCTTATTCTCTGATGAGGAGCTTGGGGGCACCCGCGAGACGGCTGGTGATGTCGACGAACTGGATTCTTCCCTCGGGTCAGATTTACCGAGAGCTTGGTCGATGACTTCGCTTTTTAATGGTGTTTAGCTCTGATGCTCGCTGACTTGCTATANGAAAAAATTTAAAATCAAGTTACTTTTCAATTTCTCAAAACTATCTTTTGAAGTTATTTAGCTATAAACTGAAAATAATAGAATAAAAAATATTTGATATCAAAGGAAAATAAAANAAAAAATTTAAAATCAAGTTACTTTCCAATTTCTCAAAACTTTCTTTTGAAGTTATTTAGCTATAAACTGAAAATAATAGAATAAAAAATATTTGATATCAAAGGAAAATAAAACGCCATCAGATTGATATTTAGAGTGTGTTTGGAGCAGTTTGTGCTTATCCAGATAAGCAACTTATCCTGAAACGCTGCCCGAAAGTGGTCTGTTGGGTTCGACCAGCGACCTGAGTTTAGTGTAAAAACCCAACCCTGTTTTCGAATGAACTACCGAAATATGTTTTCCAAACGATGATACGACGTTTATAAGCTGCCCCAAACGGGCCCTTAGTCTGGGCAACACTCTCTCAACTAAAAATTAAATATTTAAATTGTTGCCCGAGTTAATAATGCGCCNCATGTTTTCCAAACGATGATACGACGTTTATAAGCTGCCCCAAACGGACCCTTAGTCTGGGCAACACTCTCTCAACTAAAAATTAAATATTTAAATTGTTGCCCGAGTTAATAATGCGCCNGTAGTATAATATTAATTGTGGGTGGAAGAGTAAGAAAAGTTGATGTTGGGACAATCT
The DNA here is from genome assembly GCA_002079205.1 of Phalaenopsis hybrid cultivar. Classification (NCBI taxonomy): domain Eukaryota; kingdom Viridiplantae; phylum Streptophyta; class Magnoliopsida; order Asparagales; family Orchidaceae; genus Phalaenopsis; species Phalaenopsis hybrid cultivar. The sequence goes on from JXCR01059971.1 coordinate 116,007, forward strand.
GTCACTTTGAAAGAGTCAGTAATTATACAGAACCAGAAGGCATCACTGAGATTAACGAATCCTCCATAGTCATACATAAACAGTTCAAGATGATCTCATTCAGGGACATAGTTGCTATCTGAAGATGACACGGTCATTGACCTTGAAGTACTTGAGATTGTTTCGATGGGAAACAAGGAATAAAGCTGGTTAGGAAACTAAAGAGGTTTCATTGCATGAAGGAAGATGGTAAGACCTGATAAGATAGAAGCTGGATTTGAGCGGGGGCTTCTTAATTCAGCTCCTATGGAAAAACTATAGTTTTAATTTATATAATATCAAAAAAATATGGTAATGCCGTGCATTAATGCTCTATGTGCAAGGATAGTTTAAGAGTTGGTGGAGACTGAGATGAGTAAGATGAGTTGAAAGGAGCATTTACATACATACTTCCAAATTCCTATGTATTTATATATCTAGCCCCCAAACATTTATTTTTTACATTTATACATGTTTTCGTTCATTTTGTAAATTTGCACTCACCAACTTATCTTAGCATCATAGTATAATTCTCTTTCTAAATAAATCTCTTTTTTGAATCATGGAGATAATTGAAATAAGAGAGGAACCAGAAAGTAAAAAAAAAAATACAACAAAAATAGACCAAAAATTAAAAAAAAAAGCATAGAGAACTTTCATAAAATAGCATAAGCGAGATAGCCCAAGAGCACATGTTCGAAAAGAGAGCAGACCGAAAATGTTTTGAAAACATATCCATGAAGAACATCATATGAAAGAAAACAACGACTAGAGAATCAAAATTTTGAGCTTGTTCTGGGTTCAAGAGTACTTCTAAAGAAACATATTCATATGGTTAATTACATCTTCGAGGATGCCCAAGAATACTATCGATGGAAGGCGGTTCGCTTACATAATTTATGTTGTCTAGTTATTTAGGTAACCAAAAGGATTTTAATCATTTCAAGTTGGAGAATCTCGATGTTAGGCACCCAAAGCAGATAAAAAAAACCATTTTCCCATGCCCCCCAGAAAGTTGGCGCCACTAGGGTGGCGCCTAAGCACCAGGATCAAGAGACATTGGCGCTTGGGTCATTTCTAGATTGTGAAAAAGCTTATTAGTAGCGTCGATTTGACTTGTAAGGGCTTCTCTCTACTGTCAAGAGAGTTTCCTCCTACTTGAAGAAATGTGTCTGCAACCTCCGCGGCGATGAGATCCTTTAACCCTTTGTGTGTTCTTTCTTAGCCGACCCTAGGATTAGTTTTTGGCTAGGTGTTGTGGGTTTGGTTGCCAACATGAGGAAAGTTGGTCGGTCGACACTAGCAGGCACACCACATGCCTTTTTATTGGCCATTGATTTTCTAGAGAAAGTTCTAGGTTTGGAAGCTTTCGTTGAACACATTCCTAGGGAATCGGAGAGTTTCTCTAATGAGTTTTAGATCTATACTTAAGAGGCTTGAAATACCAATTTTTTCACAGCTTTAGAGCTTCCAACCCATCCTTGCAGGGGTTATGATAGTTCGATCTTGAAGAATAGGAAATTGTCGAAGTTTCGTAGGACGAAAAAATAGTTGTAGCTTGTTCGCCATACAAACAATGAAAGACTTCTCCAACGAGAAATCAAAGAACGAATTTCTCCACATTTCTCACAAAGCTAGAGGCGGCTATGTCGTGGATCCAAAAGCTATAACCTTAGGTACCTATGTGAGGTCATTAAAACAAGTTTGACATGTCGTCGAGTGTTTTTTTTAGTTGTGTTGCATATGTGTGTTCATTTGCTGCATTTTTGCAGGTGGATTAAGTCGCATATTATATGAGTGATCGCATGAGCACTTCAGTTCAATCGACCACCCTGGTCTAATCCCCTTGGTCCGATCCCTGATCTTTTTGGTTCGATCGACCACACTAGTTTGATCACTCGTTTTGGGTTTGATCAGCAGTCCCAACATGATCGACTCATTTTTTGGGCTAGATCATCCACCCCGACCTAATCTCCCAATTTTTGGGGTCCGATCTACCGCAACGGCTCGATCACCCACTTAGAGTCCGATAGACCGTCCGAGCCTGATCAGTTCATTTTTCGGGCTCAATCAACCACCCTAGCCCGATCACATGATTTTTCTGGGTTTGATTGACCGTATCGGTTCAATCACCAGCTTTGAGCCCAATCTGCCGCCCCAATCTAGTTGGCTCATTTTCTGGGCTTGATCAGCTACCCCAGCCTAATTGCTTGATTAATTAGGTTCGATAGACCACACCAGTTCGATCACCAGGTTTGGATCTGATTGATTGCCCTAACTTGATCGCCCAATCTTTTGGGTTTGATCGACTGCAGCATCTCAATCACCGCTTTGAGTGCAATCGGCCGTCTTGTATCTATCACCCACTCTTATGATCCGATCAATTGTCCCAGATCGATCAACCCATCCTTTCGGTTTGACCGACCATCACAGTCTGGTCAGCCGATCACTTACATGCTTGTGTGTTTTTTGTGTCATGTTGCATGTTTCTTTGCAACTGTTTGAAAAATCTTTTGACTTTATGTCTACAATATCTTCCATTGCATGTAAAATATTTCTGTCATGTATGCTTTGCATGTGACATGTTGGGATGTCTCTTTGAGCACCCCCACTTGTAATGCCTATTTGAGTGCCTACACTAGTAAGTGTCCTCCCCACATACAACGGTGTATGCACGGGGATGAACACTTGCACACATTGGGAGGAGTTGGCTCATAAGTCATCTATGTCAGTTCCTGTGAAACTGCTTAGAATGTCATAGGTATTTCACATTCTGTTAAGCATGAGTCACGCTTCCTATCCAATGTACTCGTGTGAGACACAATGTATGTCCCTTAGGTGCATGATTCTCACTCATAAGGATCACATTATTTATTATGATTGACACTTAACATTCTTGTATGTTTGTCATTTGTATGTCATATGCTAAACAGTTCTGCTTGTCACATTTAGTCATACGACATTTTCTGCTTGTCATATGCGTCACATTTCTCATATGTTTGCCGCATTTTTGTATGCACGACTGTTCTTATATGCATGTTTGCTTGTGTACTCGTTGAGTGCCTCTTATATAAGGTGTAAAAACTTTTCATATGTATTCTCTTACTCAACCCAAACTCACTATTAATTGGTACTTGCTTGTCGCATGGTGCCCCGGGTCCCCTGAGTAGATATAATTTCTTTCCATAAGTATTCTGTTTTATCTTACATCCCGTTTATGTGTGTTATGTTCCATGTAGGCATCATTGTATTCATTTGTATGATATCTGCTTCGCCTTTTGGGCGCCTGTTATGATTGTTTCGTGCTTTGGTCAAATAATCATAATGTGGGTGTCTTGCATGTTTATATGCTTGCACATTCGTCTTAATAGCTTATTCTACTTATCAGAAGAGTGTCATATTTGTTAGTCGTGATACTCAATCGAGCATTGCCCGTAAGGATATTTTGACGAACAATGGGAGTTTCTGTATCACGAGCAACAAACAGTATGATTGTGCTAAGGTTCCAAGGACTCTAAATCATGTTACTTAATTGCTCTGGATCCGCCATTAGTAGTCCGTTATTTTAAGGAATTAAAAAAAGTATATTTTTGCTACTATAAGTATTATTCACCTTATTTTAAATTTTGTATATATTAGGTCAAATGTGAGGCCACACCTTTTTAAATGTCACCCATTTTCTTGTGACATATTTTAGATTACTTGGATCTTTAGTACAGGGCCAGTGTGGCGACTCCATCAATGTCATATAGTAACCGAAGACTTTACTTTATGCATGTAGATGTTGGTTATGACTCTTTTTGTTAGATGATGTGCTAGGCTAGGACTAGAATGTTTGGTAGTATTGTTGGCGCGTCTAGCTATAGTTCTATGCTAGCTTGTTTGTTATAGCGAATCATTACTTTTGTGCTTTTTGTATGCTTGTGTGTACAAATTTTTTATATGCATTATGGTATATTAGGTCGGTCTTCTGCAGAGAGCCATGTCATAATATGCACACATGCATGCACAATAAAAGAGGGGAGCATATGATGATTTACATGCCTCTGAATATTCTAATAAAAATTAATTTGTTTTGTAATATGTGATATTATGTGCACTTTTTTTAACATAAAAATACATTAAAAAAAAGTGATCAAACTTAAATTTAAGAAAAAAAATTTAGAATCATGTTACTTTCCAATTTCTCAAAACTTTGTTTTGAAGTTATTTAGCTATAAACTGAAAATAATAGAATAAAAAATATTTGATATCAAAGAAAAATAAAATGCGATCAGATTAATATTTAAGGTGTGTTTGGGGCAGTTTGTGCTTTTCCAGATAAACAACTTATCCTGAAACGCTGCCCGAGGGTGGCCTGTTGGGTTCGACTCGCGATCTGAGTTTAGTGTAAAAAACCAACCCTGTTTTCGAATGAACTACCGAAACGTGTCTTCCAAACGGTGATACGACGTTTATAAGCTACCCCAAACGAACACTTAGTTTGGGGAACAGTCTCTCAACTAAAAATTAAATATTTAAATTGTTGCCCGAGTTAATAATGCGCCAAACATCCCAAAACTAAACTAATATGTTAAATGTAAATAGAGGATTACAATCATAAATAATTTGATGGTTACAATTAATAAAAAATAAAGAGAAAGGAAGCATAAATAAATATAGTGAATAAATTGTATTAATATGAATACTTTTTATAGGCTCTAAATTAGAGGAAACGAGGAACAAGGAGTAAGAAGACAAAATAAAATTAATCTGATATGGAGTTGATTGTTGAATACTCTTTTGTCTCTTCTAAACTAAATATAAGAGACAATATTGCTATTTATTCAGCTAGCTTAATATTTTAGGATTAATTTTGATTTCTTTTTTTCTCTATAAATCATATTGTTCATGTAACAATGTACGCTACAAATGTCTCATTCTGTTTAAATTTATTTATTATGTGTATTAATTATTATAGAAACATATTGAACAAGATAAAATATGAATGAAATGAACTATTAGAATGTTTGTATGCGCATGCTTACTATAAAATTTACCCCTTATATTGCTGACTAAAGACACTAAGAGCCCGTTTGGCGCGCGGCTTATTTGGTGTGGTGGCGTTTTGAAAACACACGTGGCCTGTTTGGATGAACTGCGTTTTGGTAGCTTGCGCGTTTTCAAAAAGCTGAAAACTGTGTTTTCACGCCGCACCTATCTAGGTGCGCTGGGAGCATTCTGACTGCGGTCTGACTTTTGCAAAAAAAAATAAAAAATTGTAATAGCCACCGCACTTAGCTTATCAGCAGATTATTCAATAAGCTACAGCTGCCCTAAACAGACCCTAAGATGCTCACGCACTTAAAACTGGAAAATAATATTCGTGTTGGCATACCATAAATGGTTCATTTTAGCTTGTGCTCATATTATGAATGTAATAAATAAAATAATATTGAGATAATCTAATTTTATCATTAGAATGTTTTACTAACTTTAACTAGCATGCATCCTATACCTTCAATTCTTTTATCTTAGTATAACTTTAAAGTTATGACTTGTGTGTATTGACTGAATTATTGGGAACTCAAGGTAAATTAAATTATGTTTTAATGAGTACAAGAAGAGGAGTTATAAATAGAAGATCTGGTCAAACTAAAATAAAGTAATTCATAATTGCTTTATTTTAATCTTGATTTATAAGTTTAATTATGGTTGGATCCTTTGATTGTTTGGATTACTTGTTAATAATTAAAAATAAAATTAAATTTGAATTTTTCATTGTCCTCCCTACTTTAGAAAAAAAAAATTTATAGTTAATGATTAGATCTACAAGTAAACCCATATTTAATATATATATTTTTTTAATTTTTAAAAATAAGAGAAGAATGTTCTTAAATGCATGCTCAAATATAAATAAGGCTAAATTAAGGGATGTTTGTCTGTTTCAGAATAATCAGTTTATTCAGAAATGCGAGCAGTGGATCGACAGTGGGATTCGTCCCGCGACCTTTGTTTGATGTAAAAATGGAACCATGTTTTTAAATAAACTGACAAAACGTGCGTTTCAAACGATATCACGACTTTTTCAAAAGACCCTGCACTTATAAGCTGCCAGGAACATTTAATACCCTAAATAAGTGAACAAAGAAGATATTATATGGATCATGCTGGATGTATAAAACAAAACTTAAAAAAAGTCACATTTTAAAATTTGGCACGCGTTTCAATCTTGATTTGAAACCTGAAAAATATTTGTTTTATTATCCCCTAATTATTAAATATTAAATTTATTGAAAAGAAAAAAATTAATTATTTACATTATTATTTAATATAATAATATAACTCTAATAAATAATAATAATAATAATAATAATAATAGAGCTTGATATTAGATTATTTGCTAGGTAAATTACTCATACATAAAAATAAATACTCTACTAACTAAAAATTAAAATTATGATATTCTTAATATCATATAAAAAAATTTGAATAGTAAAAATAAATAAATAAAATAGGCTTTAAAGGTGAAAATATTTAATTTTTTTATTAAATCATATTATATATACATAAATGATAAATGGAAAGTATTTTTTGTAATGTAAGATACAAAAGTAATAAGCTAATAATGTAGGTTCGGCGTTCGCCCATACCGTATGGCTCGGAGAATAAATCACAGCCGTTCATCAACACCAAGTATGATTTGACGTGGAATCCAACAAATGGATCCAGCCAAAGATATGGGGGGGATCCCACCGAAAATTCAAGCGTACCATCTACTATGCCTCATTCAAAAAGTCATAAATACCCTCCAACGGATACATAACTCTGTAATGCCACTGTGCCTTGACTCGCTCCGGAAGATAAGTGGGAGGAAGTAGAGTAAATAAGAGTTAAAATAGGGCTAAAATAAATGCCTCTCCTCTACCACTTTAGGCCTTGAGCTTCGACCACCGCCCCCCATCTTTTCTGCTCCCCGTCAATCAATCAATCGCATCAGTCACATTATGCCGTAAGAAACAATAATTATAGTTGTATGAAAAGGTAAATGTAATTGAATATAAATGGCTAATTTTTGAAAAATTGTTAGGTCTGTTTTCCGAACGTAAAGATGGTTTCGGAGCAATGAATTAACTATACGTAGAGTTTCCTTGTGATCCGGTCCAGTAACACAGGAGAATGATCTTCCCATATTATTTCACGTTATTCGGATATTATTGTAATGATATTAATATGTTATTGTGTTATTATAACAACATAAATATTCCTAGAACACAATGATAGATGAATATGCCACAATGACACCAGAATAATGTGGAATAACACGGGATGAATATTTTCATGTACTAAAATGATTTTTTTTTTTAAATTTTTCTGTCAACTCCATTGACTTTTGTGTTCGATTATGAGCACTGTTTTTTATCTTTTAAGAGAATTTTTGTTGAACTTATTTTTTTGAATGTCTGTTCTGATGTTAGTATGTTAATTTGTTTGTTTTTCCTCTTCTTTAGTGTATTGAAATGTTTTGGGGGAAGATATTTGAGAAATGATTTTATTTTTTTTATTTAAAAAATTTATACCACTGAATATGTCTGTGTTTTGATGCAAAATTGAAGGTTACATGACAAATAAGTTAGTAACATTTAGTTACCTCCTGCTCAATCAAAAGAAGTTATAAAATAATAAATATATTCACTCTTTTTGCCTTTTAGAGAACTTTTGTTTGACTTGCTTTGTATGTCTATGAAGATGTCAGTAGGTCAATTTGCTTGCTCTTGTTTATTCTTTAGTCCACTAAAGTATTTTAGGTGAAGAAATTTGAGCATTGATTATTATTATTATTATTTGAAAGATTTATACATTTGAAAATTACTATATTTCGATGCAAAATTGAAGGTTACATGACACATAAGTTAGTGACATATAGTTACCTCATAATCAATCAAGATAGGTTATGAAAGGATGAATGATCACTGTTTTTCTATCATTGAGAAATTTTTTGTTGGACTTATTTTGTGCATGTTTGTTCAGTTGTTAGTAGGTCAATTTGTTTGTCATTGTTTATTTTTCAGTGTAGAGAAATATGTTGAGGGAATAAATTTGAGTACTGGTTATTATTATTATTATTTCATTTGAAAGATTTATATCATTAGAATGTCCATGTTTTCATGTAAACTTGAATGTTACATGGTAGATAAGTTAGTTGTATTTACTTGCCTTCTGATCAATTAATTGAAGTTATGAAATGATATGTATATGATTACTCTTTCTGTGTCTTTTACAAAATTGTTGTTGGACTTATTTTATGTATATCTATTTAAACATTAATAAGTCAAATTGTTTTCACTTGTCTACTATGTAATGCAGAGAAACATTTTAGAGGGAGAAATTTGAGCATTGGTTATTATTTTTTTATTTGAAAGATTTATACCATTGAAAATGCATATGTTTTCATGCAAACATGAAGATTATATGGCAGATGAGTTTGCATCATCTATTTACCTCCTAATCAATCAGAAGAAGTTATGGAAGGATATATATAAGAGCACTATTTTTTTGTCTTTTACAAAATTTTTATTGGACTTGTTTTATGTATGCCTGTTCAAATATAAGTAGGTCAATCTGCATGCTTTTGCCTATTCTTTAGTGTAGAGAGACTTTTTTTTTTTAGGGAGGNATCCAACAAATGGATCCAGCCAAAGATTTGGGGGGGATCCCACCGAAAATTCAAGCGTACCGTCTACTATGCCTCATTCAAAAAGTCAAAAATACCCTCCTCCGGATAACGCAACTCTATAATGCCACTGTGGCTTGAGTCGCTACGGAAGATAAGTGGGAGGAAGTAGAGTAAATAAGAGCTAAAATTGGGCTAAAATAAATGCCCCTCCTCTACCACTTTAGGCATTGAGCTTCGACCACCGCCCCCCATCTTTTCTGCTCCCCGTCAATCAATCAATCGCATCAGTCACATTATGCCGTAAGAAACAATAATTATGGCTGTATGAAAAGGTAAATATAATTGAATATAAAGGGCTTATTTTTGAAAAAATTATTAAACATGCATTCGGAGTCCAATAAATTACCTATACGTAGAGTTGACAGATCCGATCGAGGAACACAGGAGAATGATCATCTCATATTATTTCGCGCTATTCAGGTGTTATTGTGGTGATATTAATATGTTATTATGTTATTATAACAACATAAATATTCTCAGAACACAATAATAGATGAATACTACCACAATAACACATGAATAATGTGGAATAACACGGGATGAATATTTTCATGTACTAAAACGAATTTTTTAAATTTTTTTGTCAACTCCATCGACTTCTGTGTTAGGTTATGAGCACTAATTTTTATCTTTTAAGAGAATTTTTGTTGAGCTTGTTTTTTTGAATGTCTGTTCTGATGTTAGTATGTCAATTTGTTTGTTTTTCCTCTTCTTTACTGTTTCGAAATGTTTTGGGGGAAGCAATTTGAGAAATGGCTATAATTTTTATTTAAAAGATTTATACTATTGAATATGTCTGTGTTTTGATGTAAAATTGAAGGTTACATGACAAATAAGTTAGCAACATTAAGTTACCTCATGCTTAATCAGAAAAAGTTATAAAATAATAAATATATAATCACTGTGTTTGCCTTTTAGAGAACTTTTGTTGGACTTGCTTTGTACAAGTCTATTAAAATGTCAGTAGGTCAATTTGCTTGCTCTTGTTTATTCTTTAGCCCACAAAAATGTTTTAGGGGGAGAAATTTGAGCACTAATTTTTTTTATTATTATTTGAAAGATTTATACCTATGGAAATGAATATATTTCGATGCAAAAATTGAAGGTTACATGACACATAAGTTAGTGACATATAATTACCTCCTAATTAATCAAGATAGGTTATGAAATGATAAATGATCACTGTTTTTCTATCATTTAGAATTTTTTGTTGGACTTATTTTGTGCATGTTTGTTCAGATGTTAGTCGGTCAATTTGTTTGTCATTGTCTATTCTTCAGTGCAAAGAAACATTTTGGGGGAAGACATTTGAGTATTGGTTATTATATATATTTTTTTTATTTGAAAGATTTATTTCATTAGAATGTCCATGTTTTCATGTAAACTTGAATGTTACATGGTAGATAAGTTAGTTGTATTTACTTGCCTTCTGATCAATGAATTGAAGTTATGAAATGATAGACATATGATCACTGCACAATAAAACTTGATTGAAAATCAAGTGTGAACAACTTAAGAAGGATTACAAGTTGTGAAAGGAGTTAAAGAGAGGGGCTACGGGTTTAGGGTGAGACCTTATAATGAAAATGGTGAATGCACCAGAAGAATGGTGGCAAGAGAAAATTTCATTAAGTAGACACTCTTACATTCAAATGTATTTATTCAAAATTCTTCTTCTTAAAAATCAAATTTACCAATTGTAAGTTTTGTCAAACGTAAAAATTTTTAGACTTGCTGGCATTGACCCAGAGTTAGAGGATAGGCTAGATACTATATTTCACGGTGTTGTAGCAATAGAAAACAATGTCTAGGCTATAATAAAGAAGCTCATCCAGAATCTGGATGAGTTCGAATGTGCTTATGCCAATGCGGTCAATGAGGAACAATCAAAAGAAAAAGAGCAAGAGGAGTCTAGTCAGTCCAAATGTTCCGCATCTTCAACACAAAAAGGAAAGAAGAAAATTAAGGTTGGGATGGCTCACTTATCAGAGCAGATCTCACAGCTGATGACACACTGCATCAATATCACATCAAGTGCTCGTACAACTCTTCATGCATACCCTACAGTGACGGATGTTGTCAAGCTACTTGATTATATTCCAGAGATTTTTGATGATATGTTGTTGTGCTTATTTTTTGTAAAACTTCTTAAAGACTGAAATAAATGAGAGGCTTTCTTTACAGCATTATCGAAACGAAGGATTCCTTACCCCGATTATTTTTTAGAGGATTAGACCAGCTAAATGGCATGCACCTTTACTTTTTTTATTTGTTGCTAATTTTTAGGTTTGCTTAACTTACTTTAGCATCATGAGAAATGACTTGTTTGAACTATTTGTTGCTTTTTAGTATTTATGAATTTATAACATTGTATTGCCTTTATCATGCATAATTTAAGCATTTACCTTCTATTTTATCATAACCTATTCTTTTTACCTAAGTTGAACATACTTCTTTCAAAAAAATTAACCCACCAAATGAAGTGAAGATTAAAGAGATAGTTGAAAAGGCAATTGTCATTACCACTGTTATTTGTCTAATTAATGAGCATTACCAGAGAAATTTGTGTAAGACACCTCATGTCATTAACTATCTTCTATGGGGGACAAATGAGTTGGCAAGCTGATGGAGGCTCATCCATCTGGATGTCAATAACTATATTCTACGATTTACTTGTTAGGTTGTAATTCAAATATGTTTTGCATGGATCTTCGCAATTTACGTCCCGAGAAGTTCTAGTCATCATACTTTTCATTATGCCACATAATGAGCCCATTTGTGCTGCTTCGTAGTGTTTCTAACACTCTACAGAGACAATCATTAGGTATCACCACATTTCACTCTTTTATGAAAATGTCTATGAACGTTGCCAAACCATTAATCCCAGTTTTTGTATAAACACATCGGGAAATCCGTAGCAATCCAAGATACATGTTGTTTTGTAAGGTATTGGTCTCTCTATCTATTCTACCATTAGTATAATAAAACAAATATAGAAATAAACTTCGTTATAATAAATTTTTTTAAAGGATTGCATCAGAGCAATTAAAGGCACGCATATCGACTCATGGGTTGGCAATGAGGAGAAGATCGCATATATTAGAAGGTGTGGGACTGCAACATATAATATATTAGTAGTTTGTCATTTCAACATGTGTTTTATATTCGTGATTGTTAGCTGAGAATAGAGTGCACAAGATTGTAAATTTTAAAAAATTTTAACCAAACCGCATGAATACAAATTTCAAATACCTCCTCAAGGTTGGTACATTTTAACAATCACTAGAATATTTTAATTTTAAGCAATCCACTAATATTGTAATTATTCAGAAAAACAATTCATAGTTGATTCAGAATATCCACTGCAATGGAATTTTCTGAAGCTATTTTCCGACACCAGGTATCACATTCTTAATTTTGAGCACAACAACTAAGTGATTAGAGAGAAAAAGGAACTATTCAACAAAATACACTTGTTATTGTGGAGTGTCATCGAGAGAGCATTCGATGTATGGAAGAAGAAGTGAGTCATACTCTGAGATATGCCTAAGTATTCTCTTAAAAAATAGGTGAAGACAGTTGTTGCAACAACAACACTCCATAATTTTATACGGAAGCATCCATTTTGAGATGATATTGATTTCATGGTCTTTGATGAAGATCCTATCAGAATGACTGAGGAAGCTAGCCAAAATCGGGTCAAACATTCAGTTCCAGAAGAGGACTTTAGTACGAATGAGCACAACACTTTTGAGGGCAAAGACGTCGAGAAGATGATACAATTAAGAGAAGAGATTACCAATACTTTGGTGAATGCAATGATTATATTTATGTTGCATCTCCTACTTATTTGTTGTTGATGAATCATATTTGAACTCTATGTTGGATCTCTAGATGCATATTTTTTAAATATTTGTAGTAATCTGTATTGTAGCTTTTCTTATGTGTCCTCACAACTTTTTATTTTTTATTTTACGATAATTTTTTTTCTTATATTTCTTGAAGATTATATCTGCTTATTTTTTGTTAATTAAAGTTATAGTCAATATAATAACATGAAATATGAGTTCAAGAGCATCTGATACCTTGAAAGTTCCGCTCTATCATTATGATGATAGGTGTGTTTAGTATCAATCAGGAAGAGAAGACAACTATTGGAGAATATTTTACTCTTATACTAGAAACAAGACTCCTTAAGAGTGTGGCTTTTTCAGCTGAGTTGATGACACTGATGAGTTCCCTCTAGACCATGATTAGGTGAGAAGAGATGTTGACATTGAGAGGAGATTGTTTCAAATATTTGATCATCAAGACTTCAAGATGAATATTATTTTAGGCTTATTGGTTATTGTGGTTGTCCTCATTATTATAGTTGTATGCTTCAAAGTACTGATCTTTTTTTTATGTATTAGAGTATTTTGCAATGTGCTGATGTTTTTTCGGTAGTAGGACATCTTTCTGTTATTTAGTTGTAATTATTCTGAGAAGTGTACTTATATTTAAATATGTTACATATATAAGGGCAAAACAAACTTTCTCATCAGAAACAAAAACAACATAACATATCTCTCAAATAAACTCCTGATTCTTCAGCAACAACTTTCTGATAGCTCGTGATAAGCTGCTTCGCTGCTTCTTGGAAAAGCAGCAACCACCGCAAACACATCAATGAAACAATAAAATCATGCAAACGTTGGAACTATTTTCCAACGTGAAATTTTGTAGTAATATGCTTTTGAATGTTTGTACGAATGGAGCCAACTGCATAAAAAAAAAAATATCATTATGTAATAAAATGTGCCTTTTGATGGCTTCCTCTTACTTAATTTCTCTAGCGAGTTCTTAAGCATATCTTAATATCTCCCTATCATTCTGCCAAATAATATCATCATCTTCTTTAATTTTGCCAACTTTTTTATTAACTTGTATAGCTAGTTCATCTTGCACCTACATCCCTTTAATGAGAATTAAGTGATAGAAATACTTGCATACATGTATAATTATATCCTATCGCGCATAATTATAACGAATACATCACAACCAGCTGATCATTATGCCACTTAACAAGAACAAAAGGTAGTCCCACAATGTCCTTATCCTTCGAATTCTAAGGATTTGTCTATCACAATATATATTATATACGAAGCAGACGAATCAAGTATAGTTTTTCTTTTATTTAACCAATACTAAGCAGGTGTAGGCACATTATATACTAACCAATACTAAGCATGTGTAGCTAAGTACAATTTTTCTTATATTACATGATGAAAGAGAGAGTTTACAATAATTATGGTATAAAGTATGTATCAATAGAATTTATATCACCATATTTAGCAAAAGAATATATCTAAAATAACAAACATATCTAATGCAGAGTCTCAATAGTGACAAAAAATCAGTACTAATTTCTAGACTTACCCTTTCCTTGACCAATATGCATAGGTCAAGTAAAGGCGAGTGATGACAATTAGGTAAAGCTACCCAAAATCTATTATAATTTTTATTACGTAAGAGATAACAAGCATGAACATATATTAAAATAACATCATATAAATAATAAAAAAATTGTTTTAATTTAATTGAAATATCTCAATATGTTACATGCTATGTCAATCAAATACAATGTCAATATTAGTTATTTCAGCATAGCACCATAAATAAAATAATAATTTATTTTTCATTTATAATATTATATATATATATATATATATTAGTCGTCAACTCTGATCAGTTGGTCGGGCATCTGCTTGTCATTTGTAAGTCCCTTTTGGTCAGGGGTATGATTCTTCCCGAGTGTAGGGTTAGCTACTTGAATTCTTAGGCACATCAAGGATGTCGGGGCTCGTAATATATATATAT